>JACFYI010003648.1:214473-228886 GCA_014898755.1 Handroanthus guayacan
GGTATTTGCTAATTATGAATATCACAGGGGGTGTAATTGCAATTTACCCTATATTTGTTATTGGAGATGATTTAGAGCCCTTAATTTACGAAATATCTATAACATCCGTAAATTTGCATTATTAAATAAAAAATAGAAGAAATGCACTAAGAAGGCTATTTATGTCTTTAATTCGATTAGACACATAAATATGCTATTTTATTATTATTTAAATGTTATATCATACTTCAAATTCAGAACAAATTTATACGTTTCTATAATTTAGTAGTACTACAAATTAGTATGACAAATTCAAACGAAAGATTTTGTCCTCTCCGACATGCATTATCTGTGGCTATGAGACTGAAAATCTGAGGCATGCTCTCTTCGAATACTCACATGGAACCTGACTGGTCTTTCAGCTATTGAAGCCTTGGACATGTTCGCCAACCCATTTGAATGGCTGAAAAGAGTTCGGAACAGACTCGATGTGGACGAATTCGATTTCCTCGGAACTGTATGCTGCACCTTGTGGTTCAACCGAAACAAAGTCCTCCACCGCCAAGAAGGTCTCCGAGCTAACGACGTTGTCTCCTCTGCACGCGACTGCCTGCGGAGGTTTAATATGGCTGACACTCACCACTGCGAATGATAGCCTTCCACACCGCGCTTCTTCCATTTAAATTTGTGTTTTGCTTCTATTTCTTGGATTCTTAGCTTTGTATGACTCTATTTGATTTATTAATATAAGCCGTTGTCCTTCAAAAAAAAAGTCAATAAAATATTTTTACATTTTTTTTAAGAAGTGATTAGATTCATCATTAGATCAATAAATTTAATGATTAGATACATGCATTGTAACAAGATAAATTCTCTAAGTTATCATGCGATCGACAAAAAATTATACATTACCTATGCAATTTAAATCTGTACCTCCTCTATAAAAACAAGAAGACAATAATACTTTATCCAGAGGACAGTGACCAACATAATATATTTAAAAACCCTTAATACTAGGTACAATTGATACGATTCGGGTACCTTAGATCGCCCCCAAGACCAATACACAAACAACCCTCCTCAATACCCTCCACCCACCCCCAAACAAAAATCACCAGGGGGGGAAAAAGGGGAAAAAAAAACAAAAAAGAACAAAACAACAAGTGTTGTCAAGTTTAAAGTAAACAGTGGAATAGGTCCCATGCAGCAGCAATCACCATATTCTTTTCACTGAAAGGAAAATATTCATCGTAGCAGCAAATAAGCAAATCTTATATTTGCGTTCTCAAAAATATTTTAAACAAGAGTATTTAGAGCCGCTCAGGGGATTAAAGATTCTTCCAAACTTAATCATTGGAAAGATGTCTCATGTCTGCCAGTAAAATGTAGAAGTTCAAAGAAATTTCTAGACTATGCGGGTGCTTGGCCAATTATAGATAAGGATCTTATAAGTTCCTCAATTTTATAAATATTTACAAAATTTATAAAATCTCAAATCATATATATTAAAGATAAATGTCTAAGATACTTGGACAAAATGAGATTTTGTCCAAGTATAAGATGTTAACAAAATAAGATGTTAACGAGGTGAGTTTTGTAATCAACGTAGTTAAAATTGAAGAAATTTTTAAATATTTTAAAACTAAGTTAAAAACTCATTATTTTTTTAAAAAGTTTATAATATCTTAATTTTGGGTACAAGCTGTTTCTTCAGAAAATTTGCCAGACAACTAATCATATTTTATAAACTCTTAAAGCTCTTATAATAAGTTTGTTTCAAGGAGCTTAATAACCCACCCACACACCCTTAACTCCATGGCAAGATTTCATATGCCACTTTAGTAGAATATAAAATAATTAGAAAGGAAGTAAAAGACATCCAAATATTCTGATCCATTACCATTTTTTCTACACAAATTTCATTGCCCTGCAAACCACAAAATCATACCCAGACAAAAGGAAAAAGAGCAGGCAAAGGAATAACTACATGGAAAAGAATAAACAAACATAGAGGATCTGACTTTGGGTTTTTGTTTTTCCTTTCTCCTGTGAGTGTAAACCATATTAAGATCTGTTCGAAGCATAAAATCAACTTTCAGTTGCAGCAACCTCCTCCCTGAGAAACAGCACCATCTCTTCCTGCTGATGGTCCTGGGATTCCTCCATATCCAACCTTTATTCCGTATGACTGTAAATACCAAGAAAGACATTGTAGTGTCATAATGTTGTTGTTGCGGAAGTATATCATTTGAAGAACAGAATAAAACAAGTATCAGGATCTATAGTTTATCAGCTGAAGAAGGGAATCAATCAATCAAACAAGTGTGTCGTCTACATTGTTAATCATATGCCACATTTTTCCTTCTATCATGCAAGTTCCGACACAAAAACAATAATTTTGACAGGACTCTTTCTGATATTTCAAGTCTAAAGAATAAAAGGCATGGATATGCAAATTGCTACAAACTTGAGGCTTGAGCATTTGGTGGTCTACAGATTATGACCATAAATAGCATTGTGTATGACAATAAAGAAAAACAAATCTACCTATGAATCACAACAGTAGTTTCATGTATTGCAAAAGGTCAGCATTAATATAGATTATAGACCTTCTAGGACAGGATTTTACATCCCTTTCATTGAAAAAACAGATAATGCTCTTCTTTACAATCTTGGTCGAGTAAATTACCACTAGAAAGCAGTGCTGCTTTAAGAATGATATTGCTGAACATCTGAAGAAAATCTCGGAAAAATTAGCTTAAATAAAAACATACCTCATTAGACACATCAAAAACTCCATCCTGAATCTTCTTATAGATTGTTGAGGCAGTCTTTATAAATGCCTGCAGAATCGAACATGATATAACAATAAACTCAAGAAGAATCTAAAAGATCATATTTAACTTTCAACTGATGGCCTCTAAGAAACTCAGGTCATTGCAGAGATCTTTATATTACAGATTGGCCAATGAAAAGGTTATGTTTATCACCTCTTCAACATTTTGAGCTGTTTTGGCGGAAGCCTCCATGAATATCAAGCCATGCTCCTTAGCAAACTGCTCTCCTTCTTCCGTGCTTACAGCTCTTCTGTGAGCCAAATCGCATTTGTTTCCTATTAGCATTATGGTCATATTTGCATTTGCGTGCTGCCTTGCATCTTCCAGCCAGCTTGCAAGGTGGTTAAAAGTTTCCCTCCTGAAGAAATAATAACCAGATGATTTAATTTCACTAGTGTGATACTTGAACCATATTCTACCTGAAGATTGATGGCATCTCCAATGACAGAATCAAAGATGTGCAAAAGCACCAAAAAGATTTATGCTACAATCCAATTTCACTTGAATGCTGATCGCTTTTGATATTAGTGAGTGATTATACTCTTCTGTTTTACGAATCAATCTATTCTAAATGCCATCAAAGAATTAAATAACAAACAATAGCATGTCATTTGGTGCAAGCAATGCAGTTCATGGGAGTGGATACAAGGCAGATTCTTACAGAAATGCTAAAGAAAGAATAACTTATTGGAGCAAAGATGTCCATGAATTGGCTTATAATTACAATAATCAACTTGACTGCACAAAATAACCAACACAAAAACATGAAAGATGCAATAAGTTATCCTCACATATGAATTGCCCAGGTGATCAGAAGCAAATATGCTGGATGAATTTACTAATTCATCCCGGAAATCTGCATTCAAAGACTAGGAAGGAGCATAATTTATGAAATGTAGCTAGTTAGTTATCAGAATCAAGATACAATGGCTTCCCAAGGTTACGCAACAAATGCATGCTTATCCTGAAATCATGGTCCCCAAGTAAATATCAAGATGTTTGAAACACGTATTCATGAATTTAGGTATTTGTTACAACAAATGAGACTGACAATATAAGAGCCCTGGATTCACGTAAAAGCAAATTGTTTATTTCCAGGTTCTCGTGAATTTTGAAAATATGAAAATTGAAGGCGTCCTACTCCGTCGAGTTAGGCAATTTGGTAATATTGAAGATAAACTTTACCTTGTGATGTCATAAACTAGAAGTGCCCCAGCAGCACCTCTGTAGTAAGACCTGGTAATAGACCGAAATGATTCTTGGCCAGCCTGACATTACAAAGGAACGGCGAAGGATGTCATTTATGGTAAAGAATACATCAATAAAACATGGTAATACAATTGAAATGAAAAAATTTTCCCATGTTGCTTTTATATTATATTGACTTAATCCATAAGTTGCCAATACCACATATGCAGGTATGTGCTAGAATTTCACATTAGAAAACCTCAAAATCATATCAAATTAAGGCCGGAGGAAGGTAGGACCAACCGTGTCCCAAATCTGTAGCTTCATTGGTTTGTTGTCAATCGTGATCATTCTAGCCCCAAACTCGACACCGATGGTCAAGTCATGCACTGGCTGAAACCGTTTATCAGTGAACTGCAGAAGCAGACAGGATTTTCCCACACCTGAAAGATATGCTTAAACTTATGAGTTCTACTACTCCATCAGTGATCCATCCTCAAGTTTGATAAGATCATTTGCTTCCATCCTTGCATGCCCAATAATGCCAAAGAAAATACATTGCCAAAGAAACTAACACGTATGATTGTATCACAAAAATGTCTAAATAATAAGAAAACGCAACATTGAAAGACAGAGAAATGATATCATGATGCCATCTTTTCTATGCTAGATATGATGTCTTTAAATCATTCCCTAAACTTTTCGAGTTCACCCTACACAAATGTCAATATAAGTCCGAAAAACCGAATTCATCCCTTACAAGAGGGAGAGAGATATTCTCTTTTCTACAATCACATTAGAAACTTCTCCCTTCTTCTAAGGATCTTCTTCAACTTGATACGCACCCATTACAGAATATGAATATCTGAATCTTATTCTGCTTCAACATAAGATAACCATGACTTTCAAATGATTCACAGCAGATTTTACCTAATAGGCCCCGTTATTTCCTGTCCATCATTACACAAATCCTAATTAAAACTGCCACCTCAAAGTCTTAATGAATCTTACCCTCAAAAATAAAATTTAAAAAAAAAAAGAAGAGAAAAAACTTTATATATCCCAGATGAAATCCCTACTGCATCCCGGTTTCGAATAAGGCCCCATATCTATATCCCAGATCAGACAACAACCAAACAAATTCCCACAACATTTAATCACCACCACCCACGCACAAGAAAAAGCCAAAAAAAATAAAATAAAACAAAATAAAATGAATAAAAATAAAAATTATACCAATAAAATGGAATTGCAATCAACAAATTAATCAAAGAAAAAACAAAAAAAAGATTACCAGTATCTCCGATGATAATGTACTTAAATAGGTAAGCGTAGGACATGGTTTTTCCGGATCAAACTCCAAAATTTGCAACAGAATTAACGTAAAGAAATAAGAAAACCCCGAAAATCTAACGAAAAATGGATGGATTGATCTTTCCTTTTCCCTTCGTTTCTTGAATGTGGGAAGAATGAGAGAATAAAAATATAAATAAATCAAAAATAGAACAATAATAATAATATAAATAATCAATCAAGTGCTATGAGCTGGCAATGTTGCTTGGAGGAATTTCTTTCTAAGTCGCAGGAAGCCAACAATTAGTATGTTGGTCAATAAAGGTCCCTTTGGAAGTCAAAAATAAATAAATAAATAAAGGTCACTTTCCTTTTTTTTTTTGTGAATTAAATTGATTTTTATTATATAAAAATAATATGAATTATTTGTAAGTTATTATAGATAAAAAAATTAGTACTTACTTCTACTTATACTATTTTTTATTTTTTATTTCTCTACCGATGCTTAATTAAAAACTTATAATTTTTAAAAAACAATTTAAAATGATAAAAAGAAAAGAAGAAAAATACTTATAAAGTTTGATATTTTAGTAAGAAACTTAAATTTAATTACTAAATAAAATACTCTTTCACATAATTGGTATGCATTTTCATACTGAATAAATAACTATTATAAATAATTTTATTGTGACTTGATATAATAAAAAATAAATATATGAAAAGGACAAATTTATAATATCTAATAACCATGCGCTTAAAGTTGGATAATCTAATTAAATAAAAATATTAAGCTTAATTTATCACCTAAAATTTTAAATACTTTTACCTTATTTAATTTAATTATACATTTTTAATATAACAACATTATGATTTTCAGTTTAAAGCACACACAAATCTAACTTACATAAATGAAAAGGTACTACATACTTGCAAGGTCATAAGATCTTTTGAGAAGATACGAATCGATAATATCTCATGTTTGATGGAAAAAATTAATCATCCAATTTAAATATACTTTTCGATACATATCGAGCTGAACATATATGTTAGGCTCGGTATATTAATATTAGTTAAATTAGTTGAATCCTTAATTAGTTTAGGATTTTGCAAAATTCATTGGTTATAACAGCTTTCGAAATTGAATCCTACTAAGGTAATCAAGTTGTGCTATTTATTTGCCTATAAGTTCGTTATTTCTTTTAGCATACTAAACTTGTTACGACTTTAGCATCAGAGAGTTTTTGTCAAAAAAAAATACTAAAAACATGAGATTCCAATGGAGTTCATTGCTGCTAATTTCAATGAACATCACATATTATTGAAAAATAATAATAATAAAGAAGACAAATAAAATTTTCATCACACAATCCACAAACTTCCGTGGACTTGTAGCAATGATTATTCACATATGCAAATCACAATTTTGATATAAGATTCAAATAAGAGCAAATTAATGAACATCATTTTTCTTTTCTTCTTTTTTAAGAAAGAAAAAGAATATTGCTCTTCTAAATATGTCTCTATAACCCTTCTTCTTTTCTCCCCAGTAACATATATTGCCACATCTTATAACAAATCCCATCTTGTAACACTTTCCAAGTCATAAATCTATAGGTAACTTCCTATAATTTTTTCACGACAATTGGACTTCTCGCATAATGTCTTCCATCAGACCATATCAACAGTCCAAACACATAATCTCCACCAGCTCCACCATATTTCCTAGCCTCGAGACTAACTCTAAAGCTCTTCTCCTCTCCAACTCCTTCAAACTTCAACACATCCGGTTCGACCCGAACCAATATTCCGCGCGGGCTACGAACACGAGCCTTGTAAGTACTCGGTGAACCAACATTCTTGACCTTTCGGGTCACTGTCACTGAGCCATTGAGGTTTGGGACAGTGATCGATGGGTAGTTCATGTCGATGAGCCTAATGGGCTTGGAGCATACGTGTGGTTCTTCCGAGAACAACCGCATTTGAGTTCGGTTATAGCCAAGAGCACATAGGAAGTTCAAATAATCACTTACGTTTAGATCGTATACCAAACCTGGATCCATTGCACGGTTGGGCTGCACATGCCCTCCTCCATAGCTGAAAGGGGTAGCTTTGAAGTAAGATGCATCTGTCAACGGCTTCAATGTGTTGTCCCGTGTTCTTGCTGCAAGAAACGGACAAGATCATCATTATAGATCCTGGAAACTTTAGAGCATTATGAATCAGTTTATCTTTCCTAGGTTGATGCCTAGGTTGTTCTTACCAGTGGTCATAATGGCAGACTTTATAGCTGCAGGGCTCCAATCCGGATGGAGGGTCTTCAAGAGGCCGACAACTCCAGAAATATGAGGGCACGACATAGAAGTCCCAGATACTGAGTTGAACAGAACCCGTCGTGCGTCAAAATCTTGATTTGTTGGCCCTTGTGCTTCTGTGTATGCAGCTATAATGCTCACTCCCGGAGCAGTTATATCTGGCTGTGGACAGATTATCATTGATAAATGCCTTTGTCTTAACGAAATTACATAAAAGATATGATTGAGTAGCATTGAGTACCTTCAGAATTTCTGGTGTAATGGTACTTGGACCCTTGGACGAAAAAGCTGCCATGAATGGAGCAGGCTTCGTGCCCAACTGAGTTGTTGCTTTGGTGATATAAGCTACAGGATATCTGTCATAATAATGAGAAGCATATGGAAGATTTAATCTACTTTGGGTCAACAGTTTTAGAATGTCTGTAGAAGATTGTTTGAAACGGGGAGCATTCTAACCTTGTCAACTTAATGTAAGAGAAAAGAGCAAGTCCATCAGTGTAATTGATTTGTGAAGCAGGTAAAACATGAGGATCAGCAAGAATTTCATTCCCAGAAACCTCATTGTTCGCTAATACCATTCCTACTGCTCCAGCCAAGGCAGCTTGTTCCCCTTTGTCAACTCTTGCATTGTCTCCGCGTAGACAAACCAAGATTTTTCCCTTCGCCTTTTGAGGGTCCAAGGTTCCAGGTTTACAGAGGATCCTGCATTAGTACAACATGCTTTACTTCATATATGAGCATAGTTTGACAAGAAAACATAAGACTGGACTGGAGCTCCGAAAACTACACAAATAACAATGCTTTATGTACTTACGCTTCTTCAGCTGATGCATTGGTAGCTTTGGCGTTTGCTGCAGAGATAATTTTGAACCACTTATTTTTCGGCAATGATTTAGCTGAAAGGCTTTCTCCCTGTGAACCAATATAATAAACTTTCATCAAAGAAGATTAAAATATGCATGTACAAAAATGGAGCTGAAAAGAAATGCAAAGAAGAATTTACCCTAAAACGCATTTTGTTCCCCAGGTCTACATAACTAGGAAACTGTCGGTCAATAGTACTCGCCCCGACCGTGATCTGCCAAGGTGCAAGATTCGAAACTGTACCAGCACCAGGTCCCGAATTACCAGCTGAGCAAACGACAGTAATGCCATGCATAACAGCATGAAATGACCCGATGGCAACACTGTCGTTATAAAACGGAACAGGATCGCCTCCAAGAGAAACTGACAGCACATCAACTCCATCCTGAATTGCCATGTCAAAGGCAGCCAAGATATCTGCATCAAAGCATTCGTTGCCATTGACGGGAGTCCAACAGACTTTATAAGCAGCTACTCTGGCCCTTGGTGATCCTCCTTTTGCTGTCCCATTGCCAAACCCGAAAACACTTGCTTGTGGGACAAAGTTACCACCGGCTGTTGATAAGGTGTGTGATCCATGGCCTTCTGTGTCCCGTGGTGAGTCAAAGGTTGAATTGAGTGATCCTGCAACTGCAGCATATCCCTTTTTGAAGTATCTGGCTCCAATGAGCTTCCTGCAGAAGGCAATACAATGACTGGATAAGATGACATCATGAGTGTATCCTGGACAGCATCATAAATTGTCTGAAAATACGTATACTAAGTGCCATGCCCTAATATTACATAGAACATATAGCAAAGGAAATCTCGAAAACTGCATAAACACCAAGGAAACTAAAAGATGGATTTCAAGAAGTGTATAGCAGAATGTGACCTATTGCAGTGAAAGCTGGGATCCAAATAATTTTGGCAAGTTCCTCTCCACCTTGAAGGAATTGGTCCCATATCTTCATCGCTAAAGCTTTTTGAATCGGGCCATACACCTGAGATGACAACGAAACCAAAATGAGAACAAGTAAAATAAAGATGCAATTTGCGTAACAGTGAGATCATTACATTAACTCTCTCCCAAGGAGCAGTTGTTAATGTTGCTCATTATCCATCCGCTGTCTCAGTTTCTCTAAACCATGTAATCTTTTTCCATTTTCATCTATACATTTACATAAAATACTCTGTAATACCTCTATGTCACTATTCATAACTGTACAGTATGAGAAAAAGGGATTCAAAACAACCAAGAACGTAAACGGTTGCTGATAAAAGAACTCTTATCGGTTAAAAGGGTCGACCCGAAGACATTTTCAATCGAAAAGGACCACAAATACCATAATAGTCGCAATTGGTTGGCTATATATAGCACCCGAATGAGAAATGGGGAAGTATAAATCTTATGTAAAAGTTGGCTCTACAACCGCACATTGCCATTATTCTAATTTGTCGAGCATAAACAACACTTCTTCTTACATCACAGGTCAATGATGCATATGTAAGTTAATGATATCCGCATATTCTGCCACAAATTTCCAAACATAGATGGGATAAAACATTAAAAAATCCCACAACCAAACAGATTTTCAACTGTAGATATAATATCTTAATACTCACAAAAACAAACTCATCTGAACTCCAGATAAGATTTTCGAAAAAAAAATAACATTAATGAATAAAACCAACCAGTATCAAGATTGCCAATAATTGTATCTTCCCCAAATCTGGCCTTCTTCCAGATTGAACTAGCCCTGATCTTTCCATTTTGCTCAAGCCCAAGAAAATCCCATGACCTAGTTGTGTGTAATTTTCTTCCTTGATTCAAGAACACTGATACAACCTTGGGATCCTCTGCAAATTTCAATACAAAAATTAAGAAACAAGAAGTTAAAAGACCTAAGCTTCTCCAAATCACTTACTGGATATCTTTAATGCTTCTTCATCTTCAAGAGTTGCAGCAAATCCATTGATGTGTCGAGTGTAAGAGTAAAAAATGGCTTCTTTGGCCTTATCAGGACTGCAAATGAGGTAAAGGGTTAGAAAACTGAAATAAAAGACTCCATTTTCAAGATTCTTGCAAGCTTAACTGTCTTACCTTCCCAAGAATAATCCAAGAAACTCATAATGGGACTCTGTTACTCTATCATAATCAGAGGATGTGACTTGTTCTCCAGGTGAATGAGCCCCCAAGTATACCACATATGACTAAGGCAAAGAGAGATATCAAGAAAGAAAATCAAATTATAGTGTATCATTAATCACTACATATAATTATAGGCTAAAAATGCTGACCTTTTTGGTGGCAAATGTGGGTCTAAGCAATAGTGTTAGAACAAGTGAAAGGAGGTAAAGGGTGGAAACATGAGTAGTACTAGTTTTCATTGCTCTCCTTAACTTCTTTGAATTCCAAGCTTCCACTCCTCTCGCTTTCTTGCCCACTAGAGAAAAAAAATGAGAAATCCCTCTTGGGGTGCAGTTGGTATTTAAAAGTTGTTGGTGTTTGTGGTGTTGACCTTTTGTGGGTAAAAAGTTGAGAATCTCGCCATGTTTGACTTAAAGAAATGGTCCTGACAAGATCATGCTTGGCTGTGATTTTTAAGAGATTTTAATAAATTATGATCTCGAGTCTCAAAATAATCAGAGTCATTAATGTATTGTAAATGTTAGTAGATATTATTGTAATTGTGTAATGATTTTGGTCTCTAAATCTTCTGAAAATAATGTGTAAAGTTGATAGATAATTATATCTATCGCTAACATGAATTATTCAATTATTTTGAGATATTATCCCATTCGACACTCTAAAAACATGCTTTGAAAGGTGAGAGGAGAATAGTCCATAAGCTATCTCGAGACACTCAACTCTTCCAAAATTAAAAAAACTTCGTATCATCATCAATAACAATAATTTGACGTTTTGAATCTTTGTATATTATTTGGAAGTAATCACAATCTTTAACCACTTTACAATCACTTATCAATGTAAACATGGGAAAATAACAATTTTTCATCTTTAAATTTTTTGTTTTTCACTTTTTATAATGTTTGTTCTAAATTGTGAATTTTAGTCCTGTATATAGAAATAATTTTACAAATAATGTCCATTTTTGGTCGAAAACAACCTTAACACCACACTCTTGTCCAGCAAAATGATTTTCATCCTAAACGTAGTATCTTTAGCGTAACATGGGCAATTTTGCAAAATTATTCATATATATGTGACAAAAATTCAAAAAACTCAAAATATAGAGAACCAAAAGTGAAAAATGAAAAATTTTAAAAATGAAAAATGTTCTTTTCCCATGTAAATATAGATTCAACAGCCAACCCTCTATACCTTAGAAAGGTTTATTTGGATGGGGTTATAATCTTTTCAAAACATCTTATAAAATATTTGAAAGCTTATGAGAAATAAAGCGTTTGATAATTTTTTTGAAAAGAAATTTATAAGCTCTCAAAGATATAAGCATTTTATAAACTCTTTTAAAAAAAATTAAGAAATTCTTAACTTATTCTTAAAATCTTAACACACTTTCTTATTTCTAACTATACTAATTACAAAATCACTACTACTAACATCATATAAGCTTCAAGATCTTATTTTATACATATACTTTTAAATTAAAACCTAATATTTTATAAGATACAGGAACTTATACAATAATTTTAAATAAGTGTATCCAAACACCCTCTTAATCAATAGGACCAAAAATCAGGTAAAATGTACATAGCTCAAAAGGGGAAGCTACCCTACAAGATAGTGTGAGACCTAATCTCCATGGACCATGAATACAACTTTGACAAAGAAGTGAAAATAGTTCACCCCAAAGTATGGTCCAAAAATTATAGCAAGACAAAACAATAGCCAGACAATTAATAATGTCGATGGTCTCACCTAAATTAGCATGTGCACAATGTTAAAAATGTGTCTTAATTATTGTAAAATAATTAACTTTGTTAGGGTTAGATTTTTAGAGATACATCCATTGGGATACTATAAGTATGAACCAAAAAAAAAAAAAAAAAACCTGTCTTACTATCGGTGATACTTCCACATCAAGGTATGAGGACCACTAAGGCTCCCCATTTGGCCAAGCATAAGAATTATATATTTTTTCTTTTTTTGTTTTGATTGATTTAGAGGATAAATTTATTAGTAGTATATTAAATTTTCTGTGCAAGATATGGACATAGGTACAGATATTATACAGTAAGAATATGATGATGCATTATGTAAAAAATTATATAAGATAAGATAAGGTTTAGATGTGTTAATTAATAATTGGTTATTTAGGGTTTAAAAATTAATACTTTAGATGTATAATATTATGGCAAAAGGAACAATAATTGATGACTGTATGCTTACATGATGCGCCAACAAAAACAGTAGTGTAGCATAGAAATAGTGAAATTATCAGTTTTAATTAAGAATAAACAGATGTAAAACAAAAACAAAAAAAAAAAGAATAAACAAATTTATGATATTGACATTATTTGGGTCGTGGAGGATTTTGGCCGGAAATTTTGTTTTTAAGATATGTGAAAAGTTGTTTAAAAAAAAAAAGGGAGAGAGATGAAAGTTAAAAGTATCAAAAGGCGAACACATTGCATGAGAATTGCTTGCTTAACTTTCATTTTCTTTTTTTGGCTATTTTTAGTTTTTTTTTTTTTTTTTTGCGACAAAAAAGTTTTTTTTCTTTTCTTTTTTTTTTTTTAAATTGTTGCAAACACCATATCCACTTGAATGAAAAACACGATCTATCACAAAATCTTTGAAAATGAATAAATTAATATTTTCCTGGGTGTCTATAAGTATCTGACTTTATACATGTGACCCGTTATCAAGAACAGAATTGCAATCTCCAATCAATAGTGTTTAATATTGGTCAAACTATCCATATTGATCATAGTAGAAAATTGGAAATAGGCAAGAAATAGATGATAAGGGTGTTGACAAAGATCATGTGGCCATTGCGCAGAAGGGCCAATTTACAGGTTATGGAGGACTCTGTTCACACAGTAGAAGGGACTTTTGTGGCCACTGCCCGGATGAAAACATGTTACGGGGTTGTTTTGCCGCCAGATTTTAGCCTATAGCTATTGAAAAGGATTTCAAGTATTTTTGGGTGGTATTTGCAATACATTATGCAAATACGTAGTCATATACTTTGCTAAACGTGAAAAAAATATATTATAATTAAAAGTACGTGATGTTTGTAAAGCACAAAAAAAAATTCATTATAAGCCAACAAAAAATGTTGGTATTTGGAATTATAATCACTATTTTTCAGTATGAATAGCTTATAGAACTTCAAAAGTAGCTTTATTGTAAATTGTCATTGATTAATCTTAGAGAACGTACAACATAAACAAAATCATCAAAGACTCGAAAGAGTTTTTAGTAGCTCATAACTTTTGCGATTTGCTAGGATAAATTTAAACTAAAATCAGCCAAGAACATTTCATGAGGTGTTTCTAAATTCTACTTCAACTTTTTTATCAAAAGAAATTGATGAAAATATTCTGTTATCCTCATTCGATTTGTGAGAAATTAAAAATGTTATATTTGAGGCCAAAATAGTAATTTAAAATATTAAAGTTTTAAAAAATTATCTTTTTTTTTCCGAACACCAGTTATTGGTTTTTAATTATTTTTTACTCTTCAATAATAAATATTCTCAACTTTTACCGCTAACTTTTCAACTTTTTTTTAAGAAAATCCAAGTACCAATGGTTGCAAAACCTTTTAGAAGGCTGGGATCGGTGTGGGTTGGATCTTACTTGAAATTCGGGTTCAAGATTCAACCAGCCTTTCGAAAATTACAACTGCAAAGCCGCGCTACAAGGATTAAGTCAACTGCTTGGGATTCGGTTCCCAATCCAAGGGCTAATCCGAAAAGTACGAGCAAAATTGACAGCTCAAAAGAATCTCATTTTAATGAGATCAGGATT
>JACFYI010003648.1:228986-269695 GCA_014898755.1 Handroanthus guayacan
ACAATATGCAAAGCTTGGGGTGCATTTCGCACTTTTAAAACGGTTGGGGGGTTTTCTGCAATTAACCCTTATTTTTATGCTTGGTTATTTGTATTATTAATATGCTCTTTGGAATTATAAGTTCTAATTCCTAAATCCTAACCCTTTTAGAATAGGGTAAAATGCAGTTTCCCCTCTCGAAAATTAATTTTTTTCCCTATACAAAACATAAATAAAGGCTCTCTATTTGAATTATAAAATTTGGAGAACTTTGCGCCAAACGTTAGATTCTGGTAAAATTTTCGTTGAAATTCTGTTACATGTTGGTATGTAAGAATTTAGATAGGTATTTATGTCATATTGCAAGGACTCGCCAAAACAACTCATTTTCTATAGTGAAGATGGTAGAGAGAATTGTATGCACCTCCCCTTAACTATGAACTATTAGCAACCACCTCCCCTTAAGCTTGGTTTTTTTAACACCAACCTCCCCTCCATCCACTTTTTCGTTAGTTGACCGTTAGTCTTAAGGTTAAGATTGTAATTGCACAAAATATATTATGCAACTCTCACACAACCTTGTAATAAATCTATTTTATAGTATAAAATAAAATAATAAACCTTATGACTAAATGTGTTGCTTTAGATTTAGTAGTTTCACTTTTTTACCGCTTTTCTACATAATTAGATTTAGACTCCTAAATAAATCCAATTGAATTATATATAATGTGATTTATATATGTTTTAAAAATTAAAAATTTTAATTTAATACTAAAATTTATTTTAAGAAAAAAATTTGAATTATTATGTTATAAGAAATATCAATTTTCTATTTTTATACAATCATGTATCTAATTTTGTATACATATTTTTCATTTTTACATTTATTAGGCTTTTATAACTATGAATAATGGTATTTTTGTTATTACAGAAAATAAAATCAATAGCTATTTTTCATTAGCAAGCGAACAAGTAATTTTTTTCTCCAAACAAAAGGATATTTTAATCTTTAGAAATAAAAACTAACAAAAAAATAGATGGAGGGAAGGTTGATGCAAAAAAGCCGAGAGGTGGTTGCCAATTGTTCATAATTCAGGAGAGGTCAATGCGATTTTCCCGAAGATGGCACCAAAAGAACAAAATTCCCTTCCCACCCCCTTACTTTTTGCCAAAATTAGACATTAGGTCTTGCAAATTGAGGAAGAAAACTTTTGCAAAAGCCTCCAATGTCCTATAACTGCCTCATTGATTTTGGTTTTCTTTTTTGAGATATAAGACAATATTCAATCAATATATTGTCAATATATCAATATAAATACTTCCTCACATTCAAAAATCAAATAAATTAATAAGTATAAGAAAAATCCTATAAGTCACTATACAGTAAAATCAAAGTTACCATGCTATACAGAAAAACTCACATGCCACTAGCGAAAATCGAACTCATAGCCAAGAACTACACTTGCCATTAGACAAGGGCTCATTAGTATTAATTTGGTTTTCATTCTATTAAAATTAATTAAAAAAACAGACTATTACCATTTTGTGTGTGTGATTAAACATAGAGATGTCAAATGGGCCGGTCCGGGCTAGCCCGGCCCATAAAACCGTTTAACCTGGGCTTAAATGGTTCCGGTCTTAAACGGTTCGATCGTTAAACAGGCCGGTCCGGGCCCGTTCGAAAATGTGTTTTGAGAGGCCCAGCCCATAACCGGCCCTACTAATAATAGGTTCGGGCCTAAACTGGCCAGGGTTAAACGGGCTGGGCCAAACGGGCATTTAGCGGTTCGAGCCGGGCCAAACCGTATATTTATTTATTTTTTAATATTTACACTATAAATTTTCTTAGTTTTTTTATTTTTCCACTTTTTGAAATCTTTTTTTTAAAATTTAATTGGGCTTAATCGAGTTTATGCGGTCCGGTTTAGAACCGGACTGCATACGGGTTCGGGCCAAACCGATTTCGGTTCAAATGGGCTCGCGATCGGGCAGGTTCCAGGCCCAAAAATTCAGGCCTGGTATGAACCTACGTCCAGTTCGATTATAATCGGCCTGTTTATATTTTGTGAGTGAGCCGGGCCGGGCCGGGTAGCTCGGCCCACTTTGACATCTCTAAATTTAAACATTTTGAGTCTCTAAATTAATGGTGTAGAAGGTCAATTAGGATACTCTATTTGATACATATTTTATCTTATATTTCATTATATGAATACATATAATGTACATTAAATATTTTATCATTATGAAAACCGAAAAATTATGAATAAAATATACTTGATACATATTCATTGAGAGGGAATATGAATTGAAAATGTGATGGGACACGTGACGTACTAACCGTCCTTGATCCTATTTAAGGATAAGAAACTTAAAAGTACGCGCGTAAAGACGGCGACGATCACGCAGGACATTAATGCCTGAAGATAGACAACTTGTACTTTGAATTAAAATGTTCAAATTTGTGGACTTGTGCCATTTATATTTTATTAGAGCAAAACTTCAGGGAAGTATCTCAATTTACTGGTAGCTGAGATTAGTCAATATGCACAGCTCACATGAATCATTGTTTTCTTAATGACATAGGAATTATTTTTCAGTTCACTATAATATAGTTGAGCTTTGACAAACAAAAATTTAGTAATTATTGTAAAAGTCATGGTCAATAACTCAAAATTAACAGTTATAGTTAAAGCGATAGCGTATTATTCAAAAACTCGATATGAAAAATCGTTTGTCGTGCCGTATACTATGGTGAAAACATCTACCACGACTCTATGCCATAATGGATTTTCTGCAACTCTCATTGAAACTTCGATCATTGTCTTGATAAAGCCGTGGTAAATAATTTTTCACCATCATTATTTTCTATCAACATTAACTTTTAACCGTGGCAACAGTTCAAACTTCTTGTAGTGGTTATCACAATTAATATTTACTAGCAACATGTGTATAACAACAAATTAGTTGAAGTAGATAGAGAGAGTTGTGAATTGCACCTCATAGCCAGTTTATCATAGTTAGAATCCACTACTTTAAAATAGTGTTATATCTTCTATCCATATCATAAATACATGCTAAGCGATCAAATCTTTTCTTATAAAAATATAGGATCATTAACATTATACACTTGGTAAGCATCCGTATAATATCATAAGAGGTGTAACATAAGTTGGAATAGAAGCTCCAGAGTGAGTTTGTCATGCATCACTAATGATTATTACTAATGATGTATACATATATTATTTATATATTACGATAACTAGATTAGGAGATTTGATGTGATCGTGTAAAATCTATTCCACAACTTCAATAATGAATCTTGGTAAAGAACTTGAATAATTTGTGAGTCAATGGGATAATATTAGGTTTATATTAGGTTTATCTGTATCTATATCGTTTCTAGGTTTCAATATAACAATGACTACCATTTCGATTTTTTGTCAATATTGTGAAAATCACTATCATGTCATATCACAAGGAAAAATTTATTCCATGCATATAATTTGATGGTAAGTTTTGTCATTATTACATGACATTTTGCTAACTTTTTGTCTATTCGGGTGATTGGGGGGCTGGAGCGGAGTTTGATTTCACAGCTTTCAAATCACACCAACACAGTGCCCACATTATTTTTTTTGAGAAAAAAGTAATGATACCGTATCATTACATCAATATTATTATATAAATATTTAAAAATCAAATACATAAATAAACATAAGATAAATTTTAAAAACTATCATATAATAGATAAATATTACTAGACAGCAGACAAAAATCTGCACATTATTGATGGAATTTCCCCCGGGGGAACACACACAAAAAATTTAGGCACAATTGAGTTTGAAAATGTACACAAATTCAGCTCTCAACAAAGTACATACGTAAGCACAATTATTAAACCAATTCACAAATAAGATAGATTTCATACAGTCATATTTATCAAAAATCGTAGCATTTATCTCATGGCTTTAGAGAACTACAATACAAACCAAAACAAAAGGGTTAACAACATTAATACCATAAAGTTTGATCTAATTACAAAAAGACCCTTGGAATTTGATAAATCACAATCACACATTCTATGTTAGCTTAATGGGGGCTCTATTTATAATATTTCAGTCACTTTCAAGGATTATATTGTAATATGCAAAGTATATCATTGTAATTTTTCAAATCACAATGTATGTTTTTGTAATTAAATCAAACCTCAAGAATGTTTAGGTAATTATACCAAAACAAAAAGAATGAATGACCCTTTTTTCTTCTTTTCTTTTCTTATCTTCTTGCTTCCCCTGCTCTTTTTTCTTAGTTTTCCTCTGATTTTTTAATTTTTTTAACCCTAACATCATCATGACATCACACTTCCAGTTGTGGTGTCTCCATTAGACATGAAAATGTGACCCAAAATAATTAAGTTGATGAAAAGGTTGGAGTGGAATAGACCTTTAAGCATGATGCAACATTGGGGAATCTTCTGTTTGCCACTTTTAAGGATTTGTCAATATTCCACTGCTTTGTATGTAAGAATAAACAAGGTCAAATATGATAGTAACAGGGAATATTAATCCTCCCCACTTTACATGTGAAAACAAATTTTCTTTAATTATTAGCTTTTTCAAATTTTTGTTAACTTAATTAACTATCTGATTATTTACTGATCAAAATTTTTGGAAATAATTAAAATAAAACAGCTTATAATCTGGATTGAGCTTGAAAATTACCTGTTAATAAGACTATTGACAAGCAAGTTTTTGTTTTGAAAGAGTGTCTGGATAACCTTTTTTAAAATATCTTACAAAATCTACATTTGGTGACATAATTTCAAAGCGTATAAAATGTTAGTTCTTATTTTAAAAATAGATGTTAGAATTATTTAGATAAAATAAAAGTTCAGAATTTATAAAATATTAAAAGTGATAAATCTAAAAGTAATATATTTTAAAATGAATATTTTTGTTAAGATCTTAAAAATAAATTAATTTTTTTTATTTTTTTTTCTTTTGACAAAATATATATATGTATATAACATAATAGTAAAAGCTATTTTATGGACAAATTTGCCAAACACCCTCTTAATTGAACCTTCAAAGTTTTGGATAGCATTTCTTGTTATCGAAATCGATCCTATTACATTGTGAAAAAATCACCAATCTACTATGTTGTAAAAGAACAATCCCATATACCGGTGAGAATCAGAACCATAACTTCTAGGTCATGAGATCCTTACCTTGCCATTTGGATAAAGACCCCATTGACAAATCGGTCTTGTGTGCTTGATTACCCAATTGCATAGAATTCATTTCTAATTTTCAAGTAGTAACAGTTATAACAATAAATTTGTGCAACTATTAGGCTCGCGTAAGATTATATTATGATTATCTGGATTCAATTAATGATAATTTAAAATGTTCTTTTTTTTTTTTTTTCTAGAGAAGTGATTACAATTAATCATAAATCAATTTATAATATGAATACATTTTAAAAATCAAATATATGAACTAAATATAATTCAAATAATCTGAACTATCATTCGGTAGACAAATAACTACCTAACGATAGACAAATGCCCATATGTTATCGGTAGGACTCGAACCATACATCTCCACTATAAAACGGTAGAAGCAATGCCAGTTGATCCAAAGGCTAGTGGTGATAACCATTTTGTAGGTATTTTTTTAGTGTTTCAAAAAGTTTCAAATGGGCCCTTGTTTTGGAAACACTGACAACAAATTTCAAATTTAAGATCCAAAAAAAGTAGTCATTGACATATGGACCGCATGAGCCCATATAAAGATGGGCTTACAAAATGGGCTCTACATTTTTATTAAGATTCCAAAAGCAATGGATCTTTCCCCGTCGGCCCACCAGCCATTTTTCTATATAATTTGAAATTTGTCTTCTTGTCATTGGTTAGGGTGAGAAGTATGTAGGGGTTGTTTGTGGTTTCAATTTGGATCGATTTTGAAATATATATATATATATATATATACATATCTCTGATTCAAATTATAAAGTATTTTTTTCCAAAAAATAACTATTCAATAAAATAAGGATCCACATGCACTCAATGAGAATTAAACTTGCAGCCTCATCATTAAGAGTATACAGTATTTATTAAATTGATTTTTAAAATCCAAATTAATTTGAAAAGAATAGACTTTTATTGATTTTTTATTTCGTTTGGATGGAATGGTTGATTTTATTTGGTTTGAACGTTTGGATTTGGAATGTGAGATTAGGGTGGTTAACACATAGAAGGGTAACATCTATAGTGTATGGACCTCATGCTCCCCTCTTGATTCCCTCTCTCCACAGCTGACAACGGTTGGTCATTTTGGGTCAAATGTACAATTTGGCTTGATTTATTGCTGATATTTATCCTTTTTTTTTTTCTTTTTTGAGAAAAACCATTAATACATCCAAATTTTATATCAATACATTATTATCACAACATTTGACACTAATAACTAACAAAAAAAAATATCTAACAAGGCTACCAATAAGGCTGCTATAAAGTAGAATATTAAGGCTACTAATCAATAGAATAAAGGACCACATTTGTTCAATGGGAATCGAACTCATTTCGTCATGGGTATAAAACTTTCTGCCCTTTTACTCAAACAAATAAAAAGAACAAGCTATTTTTTGTGTTACGTAATTTGTTATATCTCTACTGCTTAACTAGACTATGATATGTTATCACTAGGTGTTTTTTTTTTTAGGTGGTAAGTTTCATCATTCGCAATTTTAGGTGAAAAATGAACAAGTCGGGTTTATTTCACGATAAAGATAAATGTCACAAGCAACGTTTCATTCAGAAACTATTATGCATAAATCAATAATAACTAGATGTCAAATAATTAATTCCACAATATGATAACGCTGCCACATGTGGTGGGAATTCTTTAAAAATGGATCTCAAATGAGGTGAAAATTACAAAAATATACGTAAGCATCATGGTGTTTGTATCTTTGATGTGATAATATATGACATCAAATATCATTAAAAAAAAAGCATGTCTTAAAACAGAATTTTTTCATTTGTCCCATTTTGATAACTCTTATTCCCCTTTTTGACATAAAACTACATAATCGAAGACCACAAGCTTCCCACAAATGGAAAGGGAAAGCAGGACAAAAAACTATGCCATAGTTACTCATAGAAAAGAGGGGGAAAAAGAAAAAAAAAAAAAAAAAAAACCACTGATTTTCACCCACGAGACAGAATTCCCAACCGTTAGGATTCCATTTTGACACTGAATTATAAGTGCAAAATTTTCCATTGTTTTTGCCGCAAACAGAAATACATATACATATCACATGATGGTGCAGGAAGGATCGCCATAGCTTGACCCTCTTACTTCATAGATTGGATAATTTGGAAATCCCTCATACGCCGGCGGGTAAGCCCAAACCACGGCCTGCTGCGGGGCGGGAGTCTCCGCCTTCTTGGGAGCATCTTCTTTCTTAACCTCGGCCACGCTCAGCAGCTCCGCGCAGGCCACGTTCTTCCTCAGCTGGCGTGTCAGCTCCACCGCATCGATTCCCTCTCCCACCACCTCCACTTGGTCCTTCCCCTGCCCCGTCAGCGCCGCCGATTCAACACCTAAATTTCATGCACAAAACACACTCAATCAATCACTATAATTACATCTTCTGAAGATATTTTTCTTTTGGTTTTAGTTTGCTTTCTACCTGATATGCCGACGGAGACTTTCAGGGCTTTGGATCGAGATTTGTCGTCGTTCATCGAAACCTTAACAACAATCTTCTTCTGCAGGTAATCGAGAAACAAATTAGTTAAATTCTTAAAAGAAAAACAAGATTTTTTTTTTTTAAAAAAAAAGGAAATAAATTCTCTGTTTTTTCCTGCAAGCTTATGGATGATTAGATATATGATACCTTCATTTTTCTGATTGATGATGTAAAAGGATTTGAAAATGGCGTGAAAAGAGTTGAGAAGTTTCGGAGAGTAGGAAGAGTTAACAGATGGTGAGCATGAGAAATGCGAAGAAAGAGCGGGTATTTGTAGGGAATTAAACATTGACGGGGTGCAATTGACGCGGTATGGTTTGTACTTTTTAGAACATTCAAAGAAACTGATTTATTTTAACATGTGTTATTTTAGTGCTGCAAATAGATATCCAAAAATTCAATTATCGCTTGCATTTGTATTCATTTATACGAGAAATTATTCGTATCCATTTAAAGTAGATATTATCCGCATTCGATTAGAAGATGTCCAACTGTAAACAAATACGGATATGTTAATCACATATTCGATTCGTTTAATATCCATTTTAAATATATATCCACTTATTTATCCATTTATATATTCAATTATATCTTTTATCCATATGGAATGAATGATATTTAAAATATTATTATGTATAAGATATTCTATGAACAAATTCATGTATTTTACATACATTAAATAATATTTTAAAAAAAGATTATACATATTACATTATTGTACGCAATATATTTTAAAATTTTCTAATGTATTTTAAATATTATATGCATTGGAAGTATAGACTTTTAGTCTTTTTAAATTACGAGTTACATTTGATTAGTTTTATTAAATTGATTAAATCAATCAAATATGGATTTGAATACGAATATCCAAAAAATATATGTTTGAATAATAGGTAAAGAAATAACATTCGTATATGGATATGGATACAGGTACGATTCGAATAACTACAATTGAATACAGATATTCAAAAATGCATATAACTATAAACAAATACAGATATATCCAAATTCGTTTAATATCCACTGGATACGAATATGAATGTTACTTTTCAATATCTGATGAAAATAGACACAGATCTGGATATTTGATAAGCCAATCAGATACGAATATGAAAATAGTGTATTTGATTAATTTAATATCCATTTACACACCTAGCTACTTATGATGTGAATGATCTGAATAATAAATTTTAAATGAAAAATAAAAATAGAAAGAAACTAACTAAGAACAAAAGTAGTGGAAACAGTTGACACCCCCGCCCGCCCCCCCCCGGATAAACAATATAAGTTGTTTTATATTGAAAAGATGTTTCCAGATATTCTTACATCAAAGTTTGACTAATTCCCTCAATGTTTGCTTAGGAGACTTATCTTAATGATAAGGTAGGGGTCTCATATTTTTGAAAATCTTGAGTTTGATTTTTATCTGTGTTGGAATTATTTTTGTGCCGACTTTTGACCTGCTATCCCAATTATAATTTCTTACATTCGAAGAGAAAGATACTTCCCTTTTGGGCCAGTTGTGAGCGACAAGAGATTTGAATCCTCAACACTTTGGTCCCTGACCATACATTCTAATCCTTTGAGTTATAAGCTCCACCCCATCTCCAGTAGATCTGTCTCCAAGAGTAACCTAAAAAACAAAAGAACCACTCCTTTATCCAACCAGTTAGATAAGCTTAATTGAATTGGATTTGATTATATTAGATTTAAATTAGAACACCCGAAAAGAATTTAAAAAAAAAAAAAAAACAGAATTTTCGTGGAAAGGGAAAAATTGTTATCCAAATCAAATCTAGCCACACTTAATTCATCGATAACAAATGTCATTATATTTGCCGTATAATAAATCATTATTCTTGAATTTGTAGTCTTGTAGATCATTTATTAATTATATAGTAAAATATAATTCAACTGAAATTCGATTTAAACTAAAATTTCTCCTCAAAATAATAAAATAAAATATGTCTCGACGTATGTATGTCCTGCCATGTAGCCTTTTTATAGTATAATAATAACAATTCTTGTGTAGACCCCCCAGAGACATCTTCGATGTAATGTCGTAGAAATTAACAAGTTATTTACAAGGAGACTTCCAAGTCTTCCCCACTAAAGGACAAAAAAAAAGGAGGGCACGTAATTTCATGGAAATTGCAGGGAAAGGAAATACATATATATATATTATAAAATAATAAATAGATAACAAAAACTCCCAATCAGTTATATACTGAAATTATTAATCTTATGTTTATATTTATGAAATTTATTAAGCTATCAAATGCTCTTCAGCAAATTACAAAAAAGCCACTTTATGCAAGTCAAATGATAGTGACGAAATGACAATACGCGCCGATAATGTGTCACATAAAAGCTTCATGACATAAAGTAAGGATAAACTATAGTTTACCCCTCGTGAAAAACAAAATAGACGTAAAATTGCAATAAAAAATAATAGATATCCTTGTAAAAAGAAGTAGTAGTTAGAGCTCGAGATCTAGTTAGACAAGATTGACCTCTTCAACTCAAATTTGAACTAATAAAAATTCAAATTCGACTCAATTAAAACAAAAATTTTCGAGCGAGCTATGAATTACTGTAAGCTCAAAACTAACTCGAAATTTTTTGTCTAACAAAACAATAAATTAAATTTTTTAATTTAAATTAATAATATCATGTAATATATTTTAACAATATTGCCGACGAGCCCAGATACAAACCGCTCAAATTTGATTCTAGGTAAAGTTTAGTTTCAATTAAAGTACAATTCAAAGTCATTTTACAACTTGTCTCGATTCGTCTGCATATGTGGCATAATCATGTTCACATAACAATTCATAAAACTCTTGTACTTTTGTTTCCTTTGTATTGATATATAGGATAAGACTTTGAATTATGGCTTTTTGCGCGTTTTATTGTGGGCACGTATCATTAAGTGATTTAGGTATTGTTGACCCCAATATGCTCAGTTGTCAAGTCAACGTAACCAAGTCTACAAGTCTGTCAGCATTTTAATTAATTAATTAATTTAGATATGAGAAATACATTAGAAAAAAATGTTAATATAAAAAGCAAGCCTGGTCGGTTACACAAGTAGAATTTTCTAATTTAAAAATTTTGAAATCTAAGATACAACTTGTAATTTTATTCGAGAAGAATTGTTATCATATATTATATTGATGGAGTTCTAAACTTATCGTCAAATATTTAGGTCCTTATTTGAATATTAGACTATTAGTGATCAAACTTGTAATGATTATATGTTGACTGCATCATACTTTGAC
Source organism: Handroanthus guayacan (assembly GCA_014898755.1). Classification (NCBI taxonomy): domain Eukaryota; kingdom Viridiplantae; phylum Streptophyta; class Magnoliopsida; order Lamiales; family Bignoniaceae; genus Handroanthus; species Handroanthus guayacan. Next base: position 240,002 of record JACFYI010003648.1, read on the forward strand.
GTGGGTGCTTAAATTTTCTATGTGTAAAATTATTTTTTATTTCTATTTTGGTTCTTATATGAGAGTATAGTTTTTAATTATTTAAACATAATCACTTGATTTCAATATATAAAATAATGTTTTATTAGAAAAATTAAGAGGGTAAAGTAGGGGAATGAGAAGTACTATAATTGGAATAAACTAATGGACGTGATAAAAAAGATTAATCCTTTTTTAAATGGAGTTATTTTAGTTAAATACAGAAAATATATATTAAATTTTCAGGAATCTACTTATAATATTATACATACTTCCTTAAGTTTTTCATTGCTAAACTGACGATAGAGATATCATAATTTCTCAAATTACATAATATATATATATATTGATAATTAGATTAGATTTTGGAAGTGTTGAGATAATTATCCAAATAAATAATTGTATCTAGCACTGACTTATTTATGTCACAACAACCCAAGGATATATGGTGCCCAACCAAAAAAAAAAAAAAAGGAAGAAGAAAAAATGTGGTCTAGAAAAATATTGGACACATGAGATGGAGACTGAAAAAGACAACAATTTTTGTATTATTTTATGATTAATGTGAAACTGACAATTTAGTTATCGTCAAACTGGAACTTTTTTATTGAACTTTATATATATATATATATATATAAAATATATATATTTTGAAAACTATCAATATTGTTTATTTTCAAGATTTAAGTTGAGACGTCATTCTATATTATCAATGTACAAAAAAGAAATTTAATTGTAATTATCAATTGCTCCATATTAAATTAAGATATGAAAAAATGAAAAAATAAATATTACTTTCAACAAGTAATATAAATAAAGACTTGTAAAGGGGTCATGAAAATTCATGTGATAAATGGCACACGGTTTACACGACTTTAGAAGTAAACTCCGAGTGTCGTAATCCGTCAGAGTCAAGAAAGCCGAAAGCGTGTCCGGATAACTAACAAACATCTTGACGTTTTCAGAGCCATAAATATTTTTCCATTTATTATCTAATTAATGACTCCAATTTTTCCACAGAAAAAGTACAAGAAGGGTTGGATTTCTTCCCATAATACGTGCTAGTCGCCTTTCTCAATTATTGAGATTGTGATATTATAGTATATCATAGCTTGATAACTAAGTAAACATAATAATAATAATAATAATAATAATAATAATAATAATAATAATTCTATTTTTCTCCGAGCTTAACTTGATTAATATAAAATTATGAAATATATGTTAAATAATCAAAAGAATTAAGTCCGTTCTTACTAAATTGAAATTCAGCATAGGCTTCAATTAATAATTAAATGAAGTTCAAACATTTTAAGGTGGTGTTTATAACTGGCTATGAAAACACATATGTGCTTATTAGCTGTTGTTTTTTTATTTTAAATTTTTTTGAATGTTTGGCAACTCTACTTATGCTGTAAGTTTTCTAAAATTAATCAACAATAATCCATAATCTCATAAGCAGCTGCAAAGTTGTTTATGTGGTATTGTAATCTATTTTTATCAGAAATAGGTGATTATATATTCAAACACCAACACCTTTTCCCTGAATCATAGTAAATTATTTGATAATTCCAAATACTAAGTTCTTTTAATTATAATTTGTTTTTTTCTTTTTTCAATTTTCAGCAAAAATAAGTAACTATATATTTGCATAATCTATTACGAATTAACACCACAAACACCACTTGACGCATAATAAAAAATTTCAGATAAGCTTCAATAATAATACGTTCGCGATAACATGATCCATTTACATTTATAAATTTTACATATTTTTTTCTTTTTCTATTATCTCGACATAACGATGAAAAGATTAATTAACAAAAACTCGGAACTTGTATTTTTAATTAATGATAATATATCTTCAAATAACGGAACCCAAAATTGACAAATTTCAAAATTAAATTGGTCGAAGACCGCTAATCGTGGAAGGAAACAAGGAAATTATTGAATATTACGCGAATAATTACATTCATAATCATGATTAAGAGAGAATATTAATAACTCTAAAACATATACGCGAATAATTACGTTCATAATCATGATTAAGAGAGATTATTATTAACTCTAAAACATACCTTATAATAGGCCCATCTCCTCTGCTGAGAGTCCTAGCTCGACATAAGCGCGAGTCCCCTAAATTCTAATAACCATTAATGGGGTATTTAAATGTTCCATTTGTTGTAGTTAGAAGGAAATTATCTTGATAGAAACTTCATTACTATGATATTTTTATAAAAATACATAGATGTAACTTTCTTTCATTTATTTATTTTTGTCTTACTTCTACATGTTATGCTTGAAAAGGAATCTTAAGTCGCACGTAGTCAATATAAAATTACCAAAGAAATTACAGAGAAGTTGCTCTATTATATATATATATATATATTGAGAGAAGCGACAAAAATATCACAATATGATTACATCTTATAAATTCAAATACTCCAACCTACCATGTCGATAGATTGTAGACAAAACTCACACATCACAGGTGAGACTCAAACCTTGCACCTCTATTATGAAAAGATAGAGGCAAGTTCATCCAAAGAAAGGTGGCAAGTTGCTCTATTATCTATATATAACCTTTGTAATGCTTTTTTTTTTTAATAAAAAAAAGGAAAATCTAAGAAATTTTGGGTCTCTCTCTCGCTCTCTCAATTGATTTATATTATTATTCTATTTTAAAGATCTTGTTTCTTGGAGAGGATGTAGAAAGAGCATGGAAGATCCAAGCACTAAAATATAACTCTACAGACTACACATTACCGTGTGGCATGAGCAGATTTGATTACGAATTCGATTTGAGTCCAATTCAATTTTTTACGTTTTTAATTAATATAAAATGTAATAAACATGATTTAATTAAAAAAGTTCATAATTCAAAATAAATAGAACGAAGATGGATTTTATTCAAATTAATCCATTACTAATTTGAATCTGTATATATATAATACAATCGAAATATATATAATATTATACATATTATATGTATATGTAAGAGATAACAAGATATATCATTTTTTTATAGGTATAAGTAGATATATATCATATTATATAATAAATAAATGTAGCAGTATTTATATGTTTATAAAGATGGACTGCGAAAACAAAACAAAAAGATTTTGATATTCGGTCTTGGATAATTTTCTAAATATAAAACTTTATCATAATTCAACTATGGTGGCATCAACCATAAATCCTACAGGACTTTGGATCGAATTCGAATATGTCATATCATTATCAAATTCGAATTCAGATGTAGAATTTATTGTGATCTAAACCCGACCTATTGACAGCCCTAGCTCACCACAATCATTTACTTTCAATTCGGGCTCCATGCTAAGTTTAAGCCGAACACTTATTCAAGCATAGAATCATTTTAGGATAGTTTCATTTTAAACTTTAATTTTATATAAGAACTTTAAAGACAAGATTCTTGCACTCTAGTCTCGACTATTTTATAGAATAATTAGTTTGTACAAATGCCCCAGCCTTGTGGACCTGACAACAGCCTTACAGATCTGACAATTCAGTATGCATAGATAATTCAAGAACAAGAAAACGATGAGTTGATTTATTCATAGGTAAAATTATTTGTTTTTTATTGGATAAGAGGTAGTTAATCCATTACCTTGACTACAAGTAATGAGTAACCCGTGACTGGGGTACGTCAGGTAATGAGTAACCGTGGCTATCGGTAACAAATTGTTAGTTTTAGAATATATTTGAAATTAAATTAATGTGTATCATTTAATTACACAATACCATTCAAATATTATAGAAAAGTATATTCAGCCACCCAAACTATGGACGTTTTTGTACTTTGTAACCTAATAAAAAAATATTTTACTTTACCATCTCAACTTTGTAAAATTTTTTACTTTACAACCCAATCTATTTTCCGGTAGACATATTCTATCGGTAGGTGGCATTGTGCAAAATTGCGCGAAGTTCAGGTGGTAAAGTGAGACTTTTCCTATCTCAATATTTAGACACATGTTCAATGTGTGAATATTCTCGTGAAATATTCCCCAAAAAATATATTGAGGTTGCAAAATGAAAATTTTGCAAAGTTGAAGTGATAAAGTGTTACGTTTTTTTGACTAGGTTGCAAAGTACAAAAATGTCTATAGTTCAGATAGTTTAATGTACTTTTCTCCAAATATTAACTAAAGAAATATAATACAATATATTGCACAATTTAAATATTATATTGACTAATGTTCTATTAACCTATGATAAAAATGAAGAGAATTAAAGTAAAAGAGTAATATTTAAACAAAAAAAATAAATTTAAAAGTTATCCATGGGTTGGATACATAAGTGATTGAAAATTAGACTGCGGATAAAATTATCCGTATTCGTCATTGAGTACAAGATTCAAGGCTCATTACATGCATATGAATATGTGCAATTTTTTGCCAGAGGCACACATCAAAGAATATTAATATCCATTTTATTATACAATTAGCAGGACTGTTACGGGTCTGAATTAAAATCAATCAGACTTTTTTCCATTTAAATAATTACAGCTGGTGCGTTGCATCTTCCCACTGTCACAAAAAAAGAAAACAATAATAATAATAATATAAAAAGGGGGTCCCATTCAATTACAAATGAAGGTTTAAATGAGAGTTCAAACTTCAAAAAGCTGTTTCATATATTTTTATTTATTTATTTTAATAACTATCAAAACATCCCTAATATTTAAATAACTAGCATTATATTTCTTATTATTAGTTCCATTAATAGATAATAATGTTCCCCGAAAATTTTGAAATATTTCATATAGATAGGAACTTGTTATTATAATTGTATATAAATTTAGAGGATGTAACTTATTTATTATCATTTTTAATTTATTAAAATAAAATAAAAATGATAGATTTTTTGTTGAGGAAACAAGATCAGTAAATTTAGCAAAACCCGAACATAATCTAAATGGGTTAGTTACAGTAACCTTTTCTCAAAAATAATGTAGTCACTTACTAGAACCTTGGAAATAGTATAATTACTGACTCTAACCTTCTCCTTCTTCTTGAAATTAAAATTCTCGTCCATTTGAAAGTTATCTATTTACATGTCTTTCCCTTCCGTGAGAATTTTAGAAGAAAACTACTGATCAAATTTAAAATTTTGGTCAATTTTCCTAGTTTATCTTTCTATTATATTTATTGACACTTTTCTATAGTTTTTATGGACAAAGATGCCCCAAGTAATTTAGAAAAGTATTGAAAAATGTAGAATACTTCTCAATTTTTACATATTTCTAAATGATTAATAGGAAAATTAATCAAATTTTTAGGTGATATGAGCAATTTTCTTCTAAAATCCAAACAGAAAGTGAAGGCATAAATAGAATATTTTCGGAGAGGAATTTTTATAATTTCAAAAAAGAAAAAAGTATAATTAATAATTACACTATCTCCCGGCGAAGATCGTTGTAATTAACCTTAATTTAATTAAATTTACAAAAGGGATAAAGAAATATCTTGTGACTTGGGGAATGAACGTAATTTGTGCCATATCCTACAAACAGATCGAGCTTAAATTTGAGTCCTAACAGGGGTATTCAAAATGACGGAATTGATCCCAAAGAGGGGAAAAGAGAGAGAGAAGAAACAAACAACGAGGTCTCCTCTGTCTTAAATGCTTGAAAGCCACCTACAAGACGGGATCTCCTATTCCAAGATGGTATTTCATCTCATATTTCATATTTTTAAATACATACCACATATATTAAATATTTTCTTATAAAAATATTTAATAATAAATATTTATTGCTCAACCAAATATTATTTATTGCAACGATATGCAGGTGGCGGCGTCGCTATTGGTTCTGTTGGCTTTTACCCCAATATTTATTGGAAGCTGTGATGATGCTATTATGATCATGGTGCGTTTTGCAATTTCAAAATTTATATCAATTGCAAAAAATCAATTGTAATCCATCAAAAAATAGTTAGATTAAAGCCAACATTTACGACCCCAAAAAAAAAAAAAAAAAGAAGCTAAATTTTACGGGTAAGATACTTAATGAATAATACTACATTAGATTCTTTTGCACAAACATTAATAATTATATTTTAATGATGATAAATTTAAATTTTTTCTAAATTGAACATATGATGATTCAATTTTATTCAGGAAAAATTCAGGATTTTTTAAATATATTTTTATTCATCTAAGTATATTATATATCTAACTAATTTAATTTGACGAAAATATATGAATACATTGTTGTATACAATACTTCAAGTTCACTTACACTGAATAACTAATATCTATTTTAAATTTAAATAATCAAGATAATTTGTTCATTTGTAATATTTTTTTTTTCTTAATTCAATTTTAAAATTAAATTTATTAATTACTTTTGCTTTATTATAACTAAATTGTCTTTAGTCGGTAGAGAATTTTAATATTGAGTTTAGGTAAATACTCGACTATTTAAAAATACACACAAATATTCGATATAAAGAATAGTTCTGTTCAAATATTAAGTACAATGGAAATTATGTTACAATTAATAGTTTAGAAGATGTGAATGAGACATATGCTGTAACCGAAAAAGCTGTATTTCCTTATAAAAATTCCAATATCTATATTATATATAAAGTAAAAGGGTCAAAAATAATTATTTTGATGGTTTTATATGTTATACCTAAGGTTCTTTAATATTAATTCATTTAATATTTACCTACAATAAAATAGAAAAATTATTAATTCACTAATTGATCTGTTTAAATCAAACTATATGTATATTTATTGAATAACTGATTTAATTATATATACAAATCAAGCATGCATTATATTTTAATATATATTAATTATTTTAACTCAAAGTTGCCCAACATTCATTTCCCATGAGAGTGCACCAACAAGAATGAAGGTGGTGGTAGGTGGCTGAAAGGACTCCGAGGACCGAGGACTACAAGAGTAGGAAGACACCAAGCTCTATCCCCACCAACTTTCCTAATTCATCAAGAAAAAAAAAAAAAAAAAAAAAAAAGCTCGACCCCAACCAACTTACCTTACCCACCTCCATTGACGAGCACCTTGGGCAAGTTCTTGACTCTTCTGTAAGTGAATTTTTGAACTATCTTCGAAAACATGGTTTGAAAATTTAGATTCCCCTGTTATAGTCTTGATGGTTGGTGGCTGCCCAGTTTGATTTCAAGCATGGATCATATTTTCTTGATGAATAGTATCCCATTTGAGTTCTTGAATTAATGAACTAGTTTCTTGATTTCTGTCTTTGTTTTTTAGATCTCAAGATTTGAGCTTTTTAGTTCTTTTTGTTGATTATCTGCATGTATTAAAATGTGGATCAATGTTGTTAAAGTTGATCTTAAGTATCTGTCCTGGACTACATTAGTTATTGGTGCATCTTTGCTAGAGAAGTTTTGTGTTAGGACAGTGCTTGGATAGGTGTGAACTTGAAGATTCTAGCTTGAATCTAATTTATGGGTAGTCGCAAATAGTTAGATGAAGATAACAGATGAACTATTGCCATTTTCGATATAGAATGGACTAAAATTTGGCAAGAAAGTTGTTTTCCTCTCTGGTGTAAGAATCCATATTTGACGTCCCAGTCCAAAGCCCAACTTAATGTCTCATGGTTTTTCAGTATAAATAGAGGCCTAAAGCAGCATTTCAGAGCCTCTCACGTCGTCCATCTTACATCTGGCATCTAACATCTTGTAGCACATATCGACTTACCATATGGCTAAAGGTTCATTTGGGTTGAATGCCATTCATTAACATTCATCTATAAGTTTAGGTTGGGCCATGGTCGTGGCCTGTAGAACTGCTGCTCTTATTGTTTGTTGTGTTTGTTGAGATGAACTTGTTTAGCTCTGGATCCTCCTTTACTAAGGAACAAATGAATTTCACATATGATTATTTCTACTCGAAGGCCACTACATAAAAACATTAATGTTCTTAAATTTTTATGGCTGCTTTCGTTGAAATTCATTTCGTTGGCTCATGGTGATTCTAGGTTTCTTGCTGCTTATCTTCTTGGATATAGCTAATTGATATTAAGATGGCACAAGGGGGTGTTAATCCTGCTGAAGAGGTAATTTTTACCTCAAGTTTTAGTTTAATTACAAATAATAATTTGCATCTAATACTTACTATCTGAATTTCTTCCTTAGGTTGTTCTTGGTGAGGAAAAGGGCCGCGTCAGAGTGCTTACCTTAAACCAACCTCGACGACTGAACGTTATATCATTCGATGTGGTATCATGAAAAACCAAATCCCAGATCCAATACCCTTTCAGATTGCATTTTCCTTTCTGAACTTTTTATAAGTTTCAAAGTCTTGGACTAGGTTGCTTTGCTAGCAAAGCTTCTCGAAAAGTGGGAAAAGGACGATGAGGCAGAACTTATACTAATCAAGGTAAATTTGCAAATAAATCTCATTTATATGATCATGCATAATGTCTTTGATGAAATTACTTATCTCAAAGAATTTTCTAACCTAGTCCAAGAATTATATCAAAGTTCTTGTGTTTACGTAGGGATCTGGCCGTGCTTTCTCTGCTGGTGGGGATCTGAAGATGTTCTATGATGGAAGAACATCAAGTAAGTGGATTATTGTTGTAAGAATTTGATTCCATCCTATTTACCTATGAGATTACTGTAAGTTAACTGCCTATTTTCCGTATATTTTTCAGAGGATCCAAGCCTTGAAGTGGTTTATCGAATGTATTGGCTTTGTTACCACATCCATACATATAAGAAAACAGAGGTATTGAAACAACTTACATCATTGTAATAAGATCAGAAAGGGTCACACATTGCAGTCGATTTAGAAAGTCCAAGATAAGACGGGAGTTATTTTTAACCTTATCAGGTCGCTCTAGTCCATGGGATTTCCATGGGAGGAGGTGCATCCCTAATGGTTCCAATGAAGTTCTCAGTCGTCACGGAAAAGACTGTTAGTACATCTATCCCTTTTTCTGTCTGTCTTTTAATCTTTCAGAACTCACCAGTTATTACACTTACAATCTGCAATGAACATTGAGCTAGGTTTTTGCAACTCCGGAGGCAAGCATTGGCTTTCATACCGACTGTAGTTTTTCTTACATACTTTCTCACCTCCCTGGGCATCTAGGTTAGCTGAATATTTAGTTTCTTTTCCTACTTTTTCTTCACGAAGATATCTTCTTACATAGCGTGGCCAATCTCACAAAAGTGTTTGTTTAGGGGAATTTTTGGGCTTGACCGGCGCAAGGTTGAACGGTGCAGAATTGGTTGCCACAGGCCTTGCCACTCATTTTGTCCCTTCCGAGGTTAGAAGAAATTCTACCAACATTTTATTTCTTCAGGCTTTTATCGGTGTGATGAAGTATCGAATGTGATTTTAAAGCCTTAGAGCGTGTTTGGTGGAGCTTACAACCGCTTCAAAACATTTTATAAGATTGTGGATAGCTTAAATGATGGCACGAAGTGTTTTGTTAGTTTTCTTAGAAAATAGCTTAAAAGCTACTAAAATAAGATGTTAGGATCTTATAAGCTCATTTAGAAAAAGTAAACAAATCCTAATTTAACTTTAAGATCTTAATATGTTCTTTTAGTTTTAAGCGTATTAATTGCAAAATTGCCATTATTAACTTCTTATAAGCTCCTGCATCTTATTTTGTTCGGACAGTTCAGCAACTTATTTTTAAAATAAGAATACATCTTATTTAGCTCCAAAAAAATCTTATAAGATGTTTTACATACATTTAGCCAAACACCATCTTATTGCCATGAATAGTGGACTAATCATCGGAGTTACATGTTAGTGTTTGCAATGGAAAATAAAACGTAACAGATTCTGTTTTCAACTTGACATAGAGTTTGTGGAAGTATAGTCCGCAAAATTCAATTTTTCATCATTAATAACATTTTGGAGAGCTATGATTTCACATCAGCTGACTGATTCTATTTTGCAATTCTCTTTTTTAAGAAATTGCCCGAGCTGGAGAATTGTCTGATAAATTTAAACTCTGGTGAAGAGAATGCTGTCAAAGCTGTGATTGAGGAATTCGCTATAAATGTTCAGATTGATGAAAAAAGTGTCCTCAACAAGTAACGATGTTAAATGTTCAAATTGATTATGAAGTTAAATTTGTATATTCAGAATTTCTTGGGATTTACACATCTGGTTTATGCGCAGGAAGGCAATCATCGATGAGTGCTTTTCCAAGGATTCTGTAGAGGAGATCTTAGCATCACTTGTGAGTCTTTTTCATTTTCATATGTAGCTTTTAGAATAACCTAGATGGTGTTTGGTGAGCTTGTGAGCTCACAAACATCTGATAAGCTCCGTAAGCATGAGCTTGTGACCCAAGCGGAGCGACTTTGGGAAGAACATAGTTTGTGCTGCATGCAAATCGGGCACAGGTTCTAGTCCCAAAGGGGATACTCGGAAAATGGCATCAATCCTCAGATATTTAAAACAAAGGAAAAAAAAATAAAAAGAAAAGAAAGAAAAAACATCTTGTAAGCTCCCATCATATGTTGGGATTTTATAAACTCTTCTAAAAATGTAAGAAGTTACCAACTTACATTTTAAAATCTTAACATATGTAATTATAGATTGCCATTATTTGCATCTTATAAGATTTGAGATCTTACTTAATCCAAACATTTCAACGACTTATTCTTAAAATAAGATCTAATATTTGATAAACTCCAAAATATGTTATGATATGTAAGAGCTTATAAAATGTTTTAATGATTTGAGCCACACCGTCTTAGTGAACTATATATTCTCTCTTTCAGGAAGCTGAGGCAGGAAAAGAAGGCAATAACTGGATAGTTCCACTCCTTCAAGGCCTAAAGAGGTCATCGCCAACGGCATTAAAGATAACATTATGGACGGTAATGACTTTTCCTAATATCAATCAAGATTTGTGCAATAATATGACTCTGTGTGTTGCAGAGCTTAACTATCCATTTCATCACCAGCAATAGTTCACGCTCTAAAAGCGAAATATTTTCTGCTTTTTCACGATGACACGTATGAATGCCTATATCATGGAGGGCTAAACCAAATTGCGTTCTATAGTGGCATTATCACATGGGACTGTATAGCTTCATATTGTTCGTGAACTTTTTTAAGCTTGCTGAAATGTTCGTTTTTGTTTTCTTTAGATTCACGAAGGAAGGAAGCAAACACTAGCTGAAAGCCAGAAGAAAGAGTTCAGGATCACCATGAATATTCTTCGGACCATAATATCGAGTGATGTTTATGAGGTATTATAAACAATTCTACGGCTCTTTCATCTGATGCTTGTTTCAGTTTTCAAGTCTTTATCTAAATGGCCCCTTTACCCTTTTTCTTTCAACAAGGGTATTAGAGCTGTTACAATTGACAAGGATAATGCACCAAAAGTAAGTCCCTTTTTCTCTATCTCTGTTTTTAGAACTTTTTTTTTTAGGAACTTTAACACAGCTTATATAACATTATAATTAGATTTAAGCATATTAGATTAGGGAATTTACTTGTGATGTAATTTCATCTGTTACTTTAAATTTTTTGGGAGTCTAATTGCCATATTACGGAGTCTAATTGCCATATTACGCGAACACCGTTGAAGTTTTTACTATGATCTCCCAAACCACGAAAAATGTTCCCGTAATTAGGCAAAAGCCACAGGAGTATCCAAGTGTAATTATCACATAATTTATCCCAGGATTAAAATCAGAACAAGTAACATTGTGATGTTTATTTCTCGAAATTACTATAGTGGGATCCCCCGACTCTTGAAGCCGTGGATGCTGAAAAAATCAACAAGGTGTTTCAGCCATTTGAGGAACATTTGGAGCTCAAAGTTCCAACAGGAGATGATTCTAGGTTAGTTTTCCTTAAACCTAAGGTGGATATGCATTATTTGCGTATTTTTCGACGTAACTGATTGTTTTATTTATTAAATCTAAATTGATTTACAGGTGGGAAGGGAAATATGAAGATTCACCATATGCAGCAGGCTCTCATGTTAGTAAAGTATGATATACAGAAATCTATCATGCTTAGATTGCTTTGAGTTGGAAACATATAATTTTTCAATAATCCAATTTGAAGTGATTAATTATGGTGAGTTATGGAGAGCATAATGAGTCGTATGTATTATTTCTTACTTTATTGGCCAAACAATAAGCTTGAGTTTGAAGGTGATCAAATCAATTTTTCCAGATATTGCCAAAATGTGGTATAAATCAATTTTACATGTACGTAATTAGTTCATCTCCAATTTTAGAATGGGATGTGTGGAAAGTACGAAAGGCAAATGACAAGATGGCCAAGCCGACCTCATTTGCAGTAGCAAGCACGATGTGCTGGAATTTATATCCAATCATGCATCAATATTATTACACAAATATATTTTTCAAGATTAAATATAAGAACTAAACATAATTCGAATACCTTTAAGACCATTCAGTAAACAAATACTATTATACAATAAATAAAATTCTCACACTCTATCAGTGTAATTCAAACCTTGCACCTCCCTTATAAAAAGAGAGAAACAGTGCTACTTTATTCAAAGAATGGTGATAATGTGCTGGAATTCTTAGAAAGATAATTAGCTCAATGCCTTTTGAAATTTGACTCAATTAGAGTGACATTCCTTATGATTTTTGATGAAATTATTATAGCATCTCACGCGTTAAATCAATTGACTGAAAACTCAAGAGAATCTTTGTAGTTTATAACAATATAATTAAATCACTTGAAATTCTAATAAATTAATTGAAACATTACAAACCAACCCCTTGCAATTCCATGTGATCAATCATCATATTGCAACTTTGCCATTCAATATTGCATCAACTAAATCATCATATTATAACTTGACATCGTTAAATTCTGCATCAATTTAATTAACAACAGGAATTGTAATTCATTAAACATCATGAGTACTTATGTAATTAGGTCAAAACTTCAAGGGGCTGTTAGGATAATTATCCCATTTCTAGATGACTCCCAAGAAGAGGTCGAAAGTTAACCTGCAACAAAGCGTTAATATGCGTAGGCATAAACAAATCAAGGTTTAAGTTGAAAATTTTCTTTCAAAGAGTAAAATCCAATGCCTGCAAGAACAATAGACTCCAGGAAAACATACGAGGATGCAGAACTGCTATATATAACTCAAGAACACCACCAGGCAAGCACAGAATTAAAAGATATTTGCATTAACCAAACTTACTCAAAAAGATAATTACAAATGGAACATCAAATTCCTCTTTCAGAACCAGTCTTATTAACAAACTTTCACTCCGTAATACAGCACGACTAAACACAAACCATAAATTAAGAACGAAAACGGAATAATACGCAGCTGTGTAACAGGAGGAAATGATAATATTTAGGGCACTACAGAAGGCGAATGCTCTCAGAGAGGTCAATCAGGTTACCTTCCAAGGAAAACCCACAATCCAATTTCACATGCACCGCCAAATTCAAGAGCACAACAGAAATAAACTTAATGTATAGCCACCATAGATATCAGCACGAACAAGCTAAGAGACGCCTTGGAAAGACAATCGATCTCGCAGAGTATCAAAGATTGATGAAGCTGCAGCATTTTGTGAAAAGGTTAGTTTTAGACGCCCAAGTAGTTCGCCATCCTTGGCTTGAGATGCAGCATCTGCAGCTTCCTTGGCCATTCCAATTTTAGCATAAGCCTGTTTGTGATTTACAGAAAGAACAGCCACTCATTTCCACAAACAATGCATATTTTGCTAGTAAAAGAGATTAATAGAAAAACTGACATTGACATGTAAAGGATATCTGGCTGTTACCTCGGCTCTCTCTCTGGGATCAGAAAGTTTTGGAATATATTTGAGGGCTTCATCTTTCTCACCTGCATCCACACAAGCCTCCACAAATGGACGGTAACCTACATTTGAAAGCATAAATGGTGAAAACGCGAAAGAGGAGAAAAAGAAATTAAGAACTAAATGACTCTTTTCTTTTATTTATTTATTTTTTCTCGATAGAAAGAACTAAATGATTCTTGAACCAAACAAAATTGTCAAAAGTCTTATCAGCAGTTAGTACTGACTGCAGCAAACATGGCAAAATGTCCTATTGTGTTTTAGATATAGGTTATCTGATCTGAACTACATCCCAATTCCCAAACGTGCTAGAAAAACTTCATGCATGCAACAGACACAGATATTCATCCCTTAAAATGAGACTAGGCGATAGGAGCTCAGAGAAAAAGTAGAATAACACCATGATAACAAAACCTAAAACACTGACCAATTGGTGGCCTCTTCTCTTTTGAAAATTTTTCAAGTGCATCCCAATCTCGAATTGTTGCCAGAGCAAAGACTTTAAGCCAATACCACCGCTTCTCCGAAACCTGAATAAATGTCAGATGGTATTTCAGAAAATTGAAAATGCTTTCAAAAGAACTGCCCATACACATCTAAGTATGAAAAAGCAGGAGAATGCTTTAACAATTTCTTCTGCATGTAAGTGTTAATTTACTGCTTAATGGGAGCAATACGCCAGAACTTACAAACCTTAAATTCAGCTTTAACTTTATTAGCAGCGCGGTGATTTCCCAGGACAATACATGTGCGAATCGTGTCACTGATACTTGAATCCACAAAAATGGCCTGCTTTGTAGTCACCTCTAATTCATGTTGAATTCTGTAGTTGATCGCAAAGGGTCAGCTTTGGCAGGTTATGAGGAGCAAATGCATGTTTCATGTCATATACAAAAGTAAAAAGGCAAACAATGGATGCGAAAAATTCGTGGTGGTGGCAGTGGCGGTGGCAGTGTGGGGCGTGTGTTTGTGCGTGCACACGTTGCCATGGATTAGCAAGTTACAACAATGGGAAAAAAAGGGCACTTCCAAACTGTCACTGGTACAGAGTGATTTATAAAAGAGGTAAGGAAAATTGTCTATTCTAGGATATCTAAATCCCTAAGCCACCAAGTCCCAGACTGAATAGGTAAGACGATTCTTATACGGCAATAAATTGAGGGATCTACAAGATCAAGTAACTTACGAGATGAATGATGTAGTAGATGGAGTGACATAAAATTCTAGGGTGTTAGTAGATGGAGTGACATAAAATTCTAGGGTGTTAAGGAGTTAAATTGGAATCATTCATTGGTATTTACATTCCCGTAAGTGATAAACACAACGATCACCTTAATAACTTTGCATGTTCCTCAGCTGCCTTGGACTCAAACATATGTTCCTTTGTTTCTGCAAAAAGATTATGGGTCTTTTCAATTAGTTTTATGCGTGGACCATGAAGAGAGGATCCTTTGCTTGCCATCGGATTCTTTGTTATTTCCCATGACTCTTTCCACAAGAGAAAAGCTACATCCTGCAAAAGCATAACATTTCTATTAAGATAGAAGCTGTAGAAGAAAAAAATTCAAAGAAAAGCTTGATATGACTAATCGTGCATCTCCGGATTGAAAGCTGCACCGATTCCTTGAAGAAATCAATTAAGCTGAGATCCAAGACAGAATATTAGAAAAAGCTTATTGAAAATAGAAAAATTATACTGGGGCCCAGCAAAACTGTGCAAGATGAATTATTATGAAGTTTCTTAAAAGTCTCCAGCTTCACCAAATCCCTTCTGCATTATAACAAGTAAAAAAGCAAAATGACAAATGGAACAAAACCAAGAAGAGGGAAAAATCAGATTTCCTTCTGAAGGGAGAAAGGCAAGGAACACAAACCCTGTTAATTTCGACCTCCTATAAGAGTAAGTTCGCCAGAAGCCACTTTCTTGATTGATTAATATAGATCACCAGCAATTATCCAACTAACTTTTTAAACAAAGTGGAAGTTTTATATACCCAAGGCAGGAGAAGAGATCCATGAATAAAGTAAAACTTGAAATAACCTGAAGTTGCCCAGTGGAAAGAAAGAAGTCCTTCAAGAATTCATGCTTATAACACCTGGAAGAAGATCAAAAGATTAGAAATGTATACATGCCATAAAAAATAGGTTTTCCTCCCTCTAAACTAGTGATATTTTGGCACAATCAGAAGGGTCCCTACCGTGCATAAGTAATGAACAGATCACGTGCAAGTGGTCTAGCCTGTATAGTTCCAAAAAACTCCAAAGGTGCTCTCTGCAATTTTACATGTCATTACTCAGTGAAATTTAAGAAATTTCATATTTAGTTCCTATATTTAGGCTGCTCAGTCTAATCAATGTAAAAGAAGGTCTATTATAAAGCTCACTACATACCTTACGCCAAATATGAAACAGGACAAGATAAGCAAGGTCAGTATCACCACTTTCAGTAGCCTTCATAAGTGCAAGATCTTCTTCTCCAATGCTCAGCAAGAGAGGAATCTGACAAAGAAATGTTAAAACTAGTACTGAAGCTAGAAAGGACTAACTTGTATGAATTCAAAAATGACTGACATTGTTTTGGGAGATGCAATTTGACCATATGCTAATTTATGACTTTATAAACATGTAAGCAGACGAACTACCCCATTCTGTATAGAAATAACACTGGACAGGAAGATATGGGCCGGGGAGAGGAATAAAAGAGAAAAAAAAAAATAAAAAATAAAGAAAAGAACTAACTCTACCTGTTTGGAGGAACGTGGCTCATGTTCAACTAGCATTGCAGCTAACTTTCTACGGCCACTCTTATCAGCATGAGCAGCAACAGCAGCATAAGATATGACTTTGCATATCTTGAGCTGAGATTCCACAAGCAACATCTCAGACATATTTGTGATTAAACAAATGCAAATTAAGGAGATGACTAGGGGTGTACATGAGATTAGCCAGTCTGGTTATAACACTTTAACCTAACAAAAGATGGTTGGGTTGGTAAAAGACTGAACTGTACCTTCCAGATATATTTCCATCATTATTTATGTGATTTCATTTTAATATGCATAACTAATCACAGTAATTGCATTAACATGCAACACATACACGCACATAAGATTGGGTCAGAACCTCTCAAAGAAAATGCTGTGTTCTATAGACCAATTTAAATCCAGTTGGTATCAGAAGGGAAGATCAGTTCAATAGGTTGGAAGATTTCAGCCGGTCTATGTACAGCCTTAAGCAGAATCAACAATGTTAGGCTACTAAAAAAACTAACCTTGTCCAGTAAGATTTCAAGAAGACTGGCATCAGGAATCGCTGGGGATGCTGATATCTTAGTACAAGTCCAGTGCATCAACACAACTTCCTACTCAAAACCACAAAATGATATAGCTCAGCACAAAAGCAGTAATTATATCAATTACTATACCAAAAAGGTAGATACTTGGTCCCAATTTTCTTTCTTTAAATTTCATAATCCAACAGCAGCAGTAGCAACTGTGTCTTAGTCTTTGGCAAGAGTCCGTTCTCATATACTGATGATATCCTGCCATTGCTATCCTGTTTAGGGTGGAAATAGTCTCGTCTATTTATTTGCAGGTGAGAATAATTACCATGACAAACTGCTTTCATTAGGGACATTAAACAGATAATAGATAATATCTTGCATAGAGAATCCATTGAAGTTTCAGTTAGCATTCTTCATAAAGTAATATGTGGACATAAGCTGCAACTAAAAAGCAAAAGCAAAAACAAAAACAGCAGGGCACCCGGGGGGGTGGGGGTGGGTGGGAATTCTTTTTAACTGACTTCCAACACGGAAGAAACATGGACCTTTAAGTTGAAAATAAAGTAAAGGCACAGATGACACCAGATCCAAGAAGTACTTAAACAACCAAAAATGGAAAGAGCATCTACCACAATAAGATCCAAAAATATTCCCTACATCTATAACAAAGAAATTCCTCACGCAGCCACACGCACGCACACGTGCGCACTAAAATAATATAATTTGAGGATTCCAGTGATTTATGTAATGAACCCTGCTCAATTTACATATTTTCTAGTTTTATTTGCAGTTTGCACTGTTAATAGAACAAGCAGCACCGATAGCACGATATGAAGTTTTTCCACAACTACAAATGCACATTGTGGAACCACAACTGGAACAGAAATTACTGATCAACCAAATTCTCCTTCCTCAGTTTTCTCAATATCCCACCCAACTTAAGAAACAATTAATTAAGTTAATAAGTTTTCAATTAAGACGTGGATGTACACGTTGGTGATAAAATCCAGTTACTTGTATTTGTAATTGTTAGAAACAACATATTAGCAATTCTTGATTCATTAGAAGATACATATACCATGCAGAATTAAATAAGATCATTCTAACAAGCAAACGACAGAGCAATGATACACCAAGTGAACAATATCAGTAAATGAAATTAAAAATAGCTACATGACTGCCAGTATAAGGACACAAAAGGGAGAGCTCAGGCAGAGCATATGGCTAAAATAAGAAACAATATTAAATGACTTACTTGGTTCATACCAAGGTAATCTGATATCCGCAAAGCTAGAAGGTGTTTGTGAGCATTAATCAGACGGTTAATCAGAACAGAGGGCGTAAGTAACTGCAAGGGTGGACAAGAAAAATGAAGAAAACAAATTATTTCCAAGAAGGGAAAATTAGCACTTGAAACTTCAAGCATAGTAGTCAGAATTTAAGACCTTGTACTGCTGAATGCTTAGAGGAATGCCGATATCAGCATGGCGTACAGCATTTAAGACGCGCAGAGTTTTACACATCTCTCGTATGCTGTCACGTTGAAAATGGCTGCCAAAGCCAACTGGATATCAATACCAAGAAAAAAAATCAGAAAATACTTTTCTTTTAGAAGCATGAA
This sequence comes from Handroanthus guayacan, assembly GCA_014898755.1. Lineage (NCBI taxonomy): Eukaryota > Viridiplantae > Streptophyta > Magnoliopsida > Lamiales > Bignoniaceae > Handroanthus > Handroanthus guayacan. The sequence goes on from JACFYI010003648.1 coordinate 258,759, forward strand.
AAGCAAATGCACAACATAACTTATGAGTGAAATCATTTGGCACCAAAAGCTAGTTCATGCAAGGAATACGAGAATACATAGACGCAAGAACCTCTACACTAACCCAAATTAACATACACTTATGGGAAGCAATACAAAATGCCAAAACCAGCGATGTCATATTATGTTAACTACCATGTGGAGCACCAACATTTGCAGAAAGTCGACCACTATATTGTAACCTTGTGAAAAATGTAATTTTATAGAAGGTAATAATTTTTTGCACTCGATATTTTTTCGCCTCTCTCACTGTTGACAACTGCATTAACATATGCAAGCAAAACTTGCATGTATGTAAATAGAGAGACAGAAGTTCATCAAAAAATAAAAAACAAAAATTAAAAATTAAAAATTAAAAATAATAGAGACAAAGAAGCAACTCTGTGCACACATAAATACGCAGATTTTAGTTTTATCTCGATCTTCTTCACGTCTCCTATTGTTAACAACTGCACTTCCCTCTCCCCAAAACTTTAAAGAAAAAATGAATACACACAATAAAATTAAGTAATTAGAATTATACATTAATAAACCCAATTATGAAAGATAACCGTTCAAACAAGACATTAACATCAAAGAGATCACGTGTTTCATTCCTTGTGTGAAGTAAGAAAGTAGCAACACAGTTCATGCAAAAAACACAGACACACATGAATCATATTAGAGCACTAACCAACCTGGAAAAGGTTTGTCCATAGCTTGCAGCTCTCAGTAGGGTGCGTTGCTGTGAAATATCAAATTCATAACCAGCAGCATCAATACAAGCCTCAACAGCTTCAGGCAGCGAAGACCGGATCAACCTCAAATTTTCATCAGCCTGGCAGATAAGAAGACATCAATATTTGCATAATAATAATTTTCAAAACAGTTTAGAAAACATTTCTTAAGGTAAGCTTATATCCAGATTTAATCCGCTTACTACTATCATGTTACACCTTGTAACTCAGCATTTGAGTGCTTCCTATCGTAATACTCCAAATACTTACAAAATGCAAAGCTCGTAATAAAGTGGCTCATCCTTATTATTCCAAAAAACTCCACTCTGGTAATTATGGCAGTGAAGGCAGCATTTCACAGATCTTAGTCAAGCCTTTCCTAGTGAATGACAATGTATCATGTAGGAGAGACGAGAGTTTGCTGTAAAGCATATTGTAGGTTGACATGGGGGCGGACCAAAAGAGTAAGTTGAAAATGGTTAAGATTACATTGTATTACAGAACAATATTCCTGGGCCCATCTGTGACACATCTACTATGGTATGAAGTATGAACAAATGCAACGAATATATTCTGGAAAATAGACAAGACACAGAAATCAAAATTCTCAATGCATAATTTCTGCTTCATAATCAACAGCTAGGAAAAATGGTCACATATCTACTGAATCCACATTCATATTTTTAAGAGTGTTTTGACTTTACCATGGGTATCTCATAACAAGTTTACTACATGATGATGTTAAATAGATCCCCTTAAAGACAGTAATATATCAAACATAATATTGAACAATGCACAGGCTCAAAAAAAAAAAAAAGAACACAAGTAAAATGCGGATAAGGGCATCATGCTGGAAACTCATGACAGATGTATCAAGATGATGGAAGGTGAAAGAATGTTTGAATTACATAGATACTTTTTGATTACCTTAGCACTTCGCCTGTCAAAATGCTCCAGGGCATCATACAATAAAGCAGAAGGTAAGGTACTTCCAATCTGAAATATAGACACTGTAGAGTCTGGAACTCGATGTAGAAACTCCATGCTTGTGTTAGAAAGTATCCGCACCCCATCGCATTCTGGGATAAGAATAATTGGCTCGTCATATATGTAGCGTACTGGATCACCATAAGGACCCACCATCAATAGCATGTCATCCCAGTAAAGTAAGACACTATCCAAACCACACCAAGCTAGTTGGTCGGGAGGAAGGGCTGACTGTAGACACAATAAAAAGAGGTGAAAAATAACAGGAAAAATTAGATAGATCATTATGTGTGAAGCACCGGGAAAAGAGCTTGAGAACAATGTAGCAAGTTATAATTTCATGACAGAGATATAGCACAGAATTGTTATCAGCATATTAATGTTGTGAACACAGTCTTACATTTGGTAGGACACAGATGACCCTATTTATGTTACGCTAAATCAACTAAGCAGTGTAAAAGTGACAATGTTTTTGTTATTCATTGATGAAGTGGAAATAATACTTTCAAAATTCATTCATTCTTTCAATGCATAGTCCAAGAAGAAGCCTGCTTTCAATTGTTTATGAAACATTCAAACTGCTCTTTAAGAAGACATAAAAAAGAATTTAAAAACCAGCAAAGGTTTTGGTTTTCCATTCATGTGCCTCAGGACTAAAGAAAGCTAATCTTGACACAATAGCCCAAACAAAACCCAAAAGGCTGTAGACAAGACCATCCAAGTAATGTTTCTAACTTCGAGATTCAATCAAAAAAGAGAGCAGTAACCATTATTTTTATTCCCCGTTAGCAGCTGCAAACCTTGCATAATCATATCAAGTTCAGGGTGCGCGGATAATCAGCAATACAGACACCAGAAAAATTGACAGCTCATCCGTAATTGTCAACCATTACCATTAGCAACAAATTCTAGAAGCTTTAATCATAATGCAACTATCCTTCCAAACAGCTCCACCAGTTACGAACTTACACATGTACAGTTTCAGTACAGGCGACGGTATCAAATACATTCACCACCATGACATTATATATCAAGAGAAAAGTTAATTGTATACTAAAAAATAAAATTGACAATCAAATTAAAATCTTAACCGGGAAGCACATTATCAGCTATACCTCACATGCGTACTCAATTATAACATCAGAAAAATCCGAAGACATGACCAGAAGCCTTCCATCATGCGTGAATGAGGCAACAAACTCCCCTTTCCTAGAGACTACCATCTTTTGCAAAGGCCCAATCCCCGGCGCCAGCTGCTGCACTCCATCCTCTTCCACCAACAAGACATGGTCTCCAACTCCTAGCAGTACCTCCACATCACCCGATTTTGTATACTGGGGCTCGATCACTGCCATACAGTGGGGAAGCTCCTCTAGATTACAATCCGCCAATTTAACCGTCTTAGGGATCTTAAAATCCGGCACAGCAAAGATCTCAAACGCCTCGTTGATACAAACGACGCCGTTTCCCCAGAAGACGCACTCCACGACGCTGTTCTCGAAGCACTCTTTTCCCAGGGAGAAGGTGTTGACTAACTCGGAGTGGATATTGTATGAATAGACGGTGCCGTCCTGCGTGATGCAGACTAGAATAAGGTCATCTGTCCACGACATGCCGATCAGACGGCCACCCGGGTTCTTCCACACGGTTTCGGAGATAAGCCGGCCAGAGGAGGTGAAAATGCGTAGCTTGCGGAGAGCAGACTCCGCGTACAGCTGGACGATCTTGGCGTCGTCGCGGATGACGGCGATAGGGCCGCCGAAGGGAGCGCAGGCGACTTTATTGCGCGTGAGGTCGACGTGCTTCCACTGCATCTGGTAGAGCTCCGGCTTTCGGTAGTACCGGTTGTAGAGGAGTTGCCACTCCGCTGCCACCGAAACCCCCGCCATGAACGAGAATAATATGAGATCGTTTCTCTTATATATGAGGCAAAATTTACAGTATCAATTTCTCTTCTTTTTATTTAGGGTCATATGGATCTGCAGACATTGGAGTTGAAAGGGGAAAGATTAATTCGAGAAAGAGGGGTGGAAGTGGGGGCGGAGGTGAGGCGTATGTTTCAGCCAACTTTTGCAGAAACGCGACTTCTGCTCATATGTTGCACGATTAATTCCAACTAACAAAAAATAAATGAAAAAATAATACTTTTTTTATTTTTTATTTTTTATATGTCGTTTTGTTATGTGTGCAATAAAAATAATATTTATTAGAATCATGAATTCACTAAATTAATCTATGATAAAAGGTTTCACTTTTAACTAATGAGTCGCAGTTGAATGAATCCAAACTTCTTTTTATTTAATTTTATAAGTTTTACATCTCAATTTCAATTTTTTTTTTTTAATTTTTACATGCTGTTCAATTCTAGCAAATATCAAATTTGATATAGTATAATATGTGGCCTTCAAAAGTAGCAGATAGATTTGAGGTACCGCATTTATTCGATATGAACACGAGAAAGACCTAAATGACCGCTTCTATTAGTAAAAGTGATCTATGTCTTTTTGAAAACGAAACACTCCTAAATTCGATGTTTAACACAGAACTGACATGTGGCTCATAAATATGGAGGATACCGGCATTTTTATTGGACACAATTGATACTTTTGTCATGGTATTTATTGCATTTGCTATCCATTTTACATCTTGCGAGCCCAATACTGATATGAACATCGAACAATTTTTGTTGAACTTATCTAGCAACTTTAACAATTGAATATATGGTGCAAGGACCAAATAACAATTGGAACAGCAGAAACACATAACTAGGTTTACGGAGTTTCCTTCTCACCCTTCATATATATATTTTTGTAATTTATATATTCCTCTATTTGCACCACAATTTTAAGGTGATAGTTATTATGTATTATAAAATTAAATAAGTATTTACTGTCTCTCTCTCCTTCCCTCCCTCCCTTTCTCTCCTAATTCCACATTCCACAAACTTTGAGATTCTTCAACCTCTATATTCCATTATAAGGGGTTGTAAATTTTTGGAATTTCGAAGGAAATCAAATTGCATCTGCTCATATGTTTCAGTTAAAAAATCTTTGAAAAAGTGAGCAATCATTCTATGACTCCCATTTTTAGGTTTTTCTTCTTTTCACTTCTAGATTTGTCATGATTTGTTTCTAAATCATTTTATTTGTTTCGCTTATTTTCAGGCGACTTCAGTTTTAAATTGAAAATTGTTTTCCTTGATATATTATTTTTTCTTTTAAAATTAAAAATAGTGAGATCGAAGTTTCAATTATACGTACATGCTAAATATATATATATTACTATCATTTGAAAAAGGGATATGATGAGCATATTCTCTGGGATTTTCTACTAAAACCTTGCTATTGTTTATATTGTATTATATTTCATAATTATTATATAATTTGTTGAGTGTATGTTTAATGTTTTAATATGCTTTTAGGATTGTAATTTGCTCTCTCTCTTTATACGAAAATATGAAATGAATCAATGTGATTAATACAATATCATGATGTTCGCTCCAACAACACATGAAAAAAATTACAATTTGAATTTTTGTTTTATAGTCTTTATATAGTTTACTTCATACACATAATAGGGTTTTGTATTAATTATGTGTACAAAAACTGCGTGCGATGACCGCTAGTTAAAAAAAAAAATTTTTTTATTAAATGACCTTTTTTGTAACTATAAATAAAAGTCCGTAATTTTTTTTTTTATTAGAACATGCAAATTTTGGCAAATTTAAAAAGACGAATATGCCAACTTTTTTCTCATTTTCTCTAATTAATAATCAATAATAATGCCCACGAATTTCAAAATGACAAAAATACCCTAGCTATTTCTTAACAAGGCAAGTTTTGTGTTCCCGCGCGTGTTGGAATCCAGCCCACAAACGTACGGCTAACATGAGCACCTGGGGTGCCCAAAGTAAAACATAACCTCATTCACAGGGAAAATATGACCGTTATAGATCCTCCCCTTCCAAATACATTTTCAAAATCCAGCAATAATTAATAGCATTAGATTCACACTAAATCCAACACCTTAAATCTCCCAACAATGGAAGAAATCCCCTGACAAAAAAAACCCTAAAATCCTTCCTCACCACTCCCATTTTTCCTCTTTCTCTGTTTACATTCTTTTTTTGTTTTGTTTTCTCTTCTCGTTAAAGTGCATTTCGATCCAGGAGCTAAGAATTTGGAGGTGGGTTTTTTATGTTGATGAAGGAATGGTGAAGAGGGGCCCAGACGAGGTGTTGCAGGTGGTGGAAACACCTGGAGGAAGTCAAGATTGTGAAAATCAAGGTGTGAAGACTGAGTTAGAGCCTCAAACGCAACATCCATACGCGTTTGATGTATCTGGGCCTCGAAATGTTCCTTCTATAAACTGGAGGGACCTCATTAACTCCACTTGGTCAGTGCTCATCTTCCCCATTCGTTTTTTCTTTTCGTTTTCAATTGGATTTGCGTGTGGGATCCGTGTTCTGTGAGTGGACATTTTCTTAATTTTGTGAAGTTGTGTACCGGAAAACTGCGTGTTGAATGCTTGATCTTGCTTGCTTCAGTTATTCATGGGGTATTCTTTTTTCTTTGCTGAATGATGTTGGATTGTTGGTTGATGTTTTCTGATTGTTCTATGTCCTATTTTCATTAGTTCATTGTGTTAATTCACAGAAAGGATTGGAATTCTGTTGATTCAAATCTGTTTCTGCAATTTTGCTTGATGAAATCAGATATGTATGATTGGGATTTTGTGTTAGTTGAGATTGGATTTTATGTTTAGATGATGATTCTAACTTGTAATCTCTGCTGCCACATTCTAAAATTGATGAACTAAAGAATAAAGAGGATGATCTTTGCTGCAGACTCAAAAGGCAATTGCTCTAATAAGCTGTTAACTTTAATATTCATGGATTTTCATTCTTCTTTACAGATGGAGATTTAAATTTGCATGTGTAATTGCAACTAAACCTGATGCAAATGACACTAATAGAATTGCGTCAACAAGATAAGCTTGTCATTACTGAATAAAGATCTTGTAGCTTGCTTTATTACCAATGAATAAATCACTTTTTTGATGGATCTAAGGAAAATGGAAGCTTTTCTTGCTTGGTATAGTCGAACTTCTTACTTGTTCATTGTTCGTTCTCTTTTGTTGTACGCTCCAGTATTATTTACTCTGACATGTTTTAAGTCTTTTGTATGAAGTGTAGAAATTCGAGTTCATTCACTTGGGAGTTTGGATTTGAGTTGATTTTTCCTTTGCAAACTCCATAACTCACAAAATCTCAGTAAATGTTATGAACAGGAAGAATGGCAACTACAAAAGGACGGTAATTTCCTGCTTTATACAAGCAGTTTACTTACTAGAACTTGACAGACAAGAAAACAGAACCAATGAGAACGCCCTTGCCCCTAAATGGTGGATACCGTTCAAGTACAAACTAGTTGAAACGTTAATAGATGAAAGAGACGGATCAATATTTGGGGCGATCCTTGAATGGGATCGTGCAGCTGCTTTGGCAGATTTTGTGCTAATGAGACCGAGTGGAGCGCCAAGAGCCGTTTTGGCGCTTAGAGGAACACTCCTTAAGAGCCCAACAATCAGACGGGACATTGAAGATGATCTACGGTTCCTAGCTTGGGAAAGCCTGAAAGGATCCGTGAGATTCAGTTGCGCTTACAAGGCATTGAAATTACTGTCTGAAAAATATGGAAGCAGCAATATATGTATAGCGGGCCATTCTTTAGGAGCCGGTTTTGCTCTCCAAGTCGGAAAAGCACTAGCCAAAGAGGCAATATTCGTGGAGGCACATTTGTTCAATCCACCCTCGGTTTCTCTAGCTTCAAGTCTAAGAAACATGGGTGAAAAGGCCGGGATGATGTGGAAGAGGGTGAAATCAATGCTTCCTTCAAGCAGTGAAACTCAAGAAAATAACAATGCAGCAAAAATGGCAACAACATTGGGATCGAAGCAATGGATACCCCATTTATATGTAAATAACAGTGACTACATTTGCTGTTCTTACACCGATCCAGTCGGGACAGAGAACAGCAACGGTGCTGATAAAGAGAATGCTAAACCAACGACGAGCACACCATGTGCTGCTAAGCTTTTCGTTTTTTCAAAGGGGAAGCAGAAGTTTCTAGAGGCACATGGGTTGGAGCAATGGTGGTCTGATGATTTGGAGTTGCAAATGGCTCTTAATAACAGTAAGTTGATTAGTAGGCAACTCAAATCATTGTACAGCCTTCCTCCTCCAGAACAATCACCAAGCAAGAGTTGATTATATGGATTTTGGCTTCAAATTTGAACTGTTCAAGTTCCTCAAAGGGAACAATAACAGAGTACTATGTTGTATTTTAATGACTCTAAGCATTCTTGTTTTTCTCTGTATAAGTTGTATTTCTTTCCATGGTATGTTTCTGTCTTGTGTTTATATTAAAACGATTTTTTCCTGGCAAGGAGTTCAATATATATTTTTCTTTTTTTCTTTTTTTTTTCAATTTTTTTAAAGGCATACATCGATGTATTCAAGACCAAATACATGAACCAATACATAATAGATTCCAACTATCATGCGATAAATAAAAGCCTACACACTACAAATGAGAGTTAGACTCACAAGTAAAAAGTTACAAGATTCTCACGTTGCCAATAAGACAAGGGCTTATTAGCAGGAGTTTAGAAATGATACCAACTATTAAGTTACTAAAAAGTGGTCTTGGCATGACCGATGTGTTTGGTTAAAATATATTTGTCTAATTTTATTATCTGGGAAGAAGAATCAAGAAAATTGGAGAGATAAAGTTGTAGAAAGGGAAATATTATAATTGAAGAAACAATGGAGTGAAAAAAGAACATAGCATGTAAGAGATAAAAGATATTAGTATTATTTATTTAAACAAATTTGTTTAATCAATAGATATTAAAAAACAAGTAAAGTAGTTACTTTAGTTAGTACCTTCTGCTTTTTATAAATTGTATGTTATATATTGGTATAGATAATTTATTTAATTATTAATTAATTTGCTGGGCATAATTGTCAAAAGCAAAAGCAACGACTCCACTGGGGATCGCACCCAGAATCTCTGGTTCCGTAGACCAGCGCCTTATCCATTGGGCCATGGAGTCTTTGCAATTTTAGGGAATTTAAAAAAAAATATATATATAAAAGAATTTGATTAACAAGAACGGAAATAAAGACGTATTTTTGCTTTTAGGTATATTCAAGCGCAAAACTAAAAATATTTATTAATTTATTTTGTGAGATGATATTTGTTTAATCATGTCTCTTTTTTATTTTGATTCATTGTAAATGAAAAATAATTATAAATTAAAGAAAGTGGAAGAAATTATCTTCACTGATTAAAGTTAATTGCAGCAATACACCTCAAAGGTATAAACCAAGCCCTAAGTCTCTTCCGTTATAAATAGCATAGATATGCATAATTACATCTGAATCTACATTATTACTCTCTTGAAAATTAGACAAATCGTGAATCCCTAAACAAATGTCTACATATATAATGTCATACATATCTACCTATACTATTTATACAATATGAGCACTTCAGGTAATTATTTTGATTCATCACTAAATAAATATACAAAAATAATCATATTATAAAAGATCATAACAAAATATTTTACTTTAACTTTTCTTCTTTAATATTTATTTTTCTTTTCAAGTTACATTTTTTTCTTCTTCCCAACTTTATCCCTTTTAAATTTATCTTCTGATCATAAATTTTACACAATAAATTTAAGTAAAAGTATTCAATATTTAAGAACTATTTTCATCAGTAAAAATAAATAAATATTTTTACTTTTGTACGTAGAAAGAAATATGTGTTTGGGCACATGCATTAAGTGTGCCGTAATTGCTAGTGCATATATATATATATACACACTACAATTATGCACATAGTTCCCTCAAATTAATGGAATATATGGGAATACAAAAATAAATAAACATGGTTATCAGAAACTGTTAATAAGAAATGGTAGAATAAGAGTAATTACAATCAAAGATAGTGGAGTAGTACTATTACTATGAATGACAAAACTGAAAAATCAAATTAATATAAAATCCAAACTATCATTTTAGACACAAAACGTCTTTCATTTTTATAATAGTGTGTGCACATATGTGTGTCTGTGTGTGTGATTTATCCAAGTAATTAATCTATATTAGCTTTAATTGCACACTCGATGCGTGCGCATAAAATGATTGAAAGATAATTTATATATATTAAGATATGAAAAATGAACATTATTTCTGATTATTATTATTATTATTAAATTACATGCATAATCTAATATAAAATTAGTGGGGTTGTGTGTGGTTATTTTTAGAGTAAGTTAATGTAAAAGGGTATTTTAGATAAAACAGTTGAGGCCATACTAATTAGAACTTCACACTTTATTAAATAAGATTATACACATAATTTATATAAAAAAGAATTAATGATTTATGGGTGGTTATTGGTGTAAGTTAAAATTAAGGGTAATTTAGAGAAAACATACGAGGCCACACCAAATAAACCCTCACACTTTATTAAAAAACTAGTAACTGTGGCACATTCGATGCATGTGATTAAATTTTTTTATTTACAAAATTAAAAATACTTATTTATTTTTAATAATAAAAAATATTTCTTAGTTGGGAAGAAATAATATGATCGAAAGATAAATTTGAATATACTAAAGTTGGGAAGAAGAAAAGTATAATTGAATAAAAGAATGAAAAAAATATTGAAAAAAATTAAAGAAAAACGATTTGTTTTTAATTTTTATTTATTTTTAATTTTTATAGCTACTTTGTCATTATTTTTTACAGTAGGGTTATTTTTGTACATTTCGTATGATGGACGAAAAAAACTACCTTTGGCCCTCTTGCTTTATATATAGTATATACAGTATAGATATAGATATTAGAGACCCGTTCTTTACGTACATGAATTAATGTATATCCTTTGGAAAATTGGAGGAAGTTTCGGTGTTTATTAGGAAACTCAGATAATAATTAACAAAGATGTTAAAACAGCTTTGAATATGATAATTAAGCTCCAACATGGAAAACATATCATATTTATCATCGTCAAACATGAAATATACAAAGACAAACATTAAGGTTTTGTTCAGAAACATCGTATGTTAAGTACTTTCGAAGAAATTTCTCCGAAAGTTGCATGAAGTTATACACAGTGG
>JACFYI010003648.1:269795-294319 GCA_014898755.1 Handroanthus guayacan
TTATTTTGAGTGGGGTCAAGTGACCCCATTCTTGCAAGGGTGGAGTCGCCCTTGGTTATACAATATGAGTAATTAACTAAGAGGATGTCTCCAAGGGCTTTTGCTTCTAGCATTTACACTTTTTGTTTAAAAATTAAACTTCAGAAACAATCAATTTAAAACACTATCTATTTCTATACTTCGGATGCTAATTAAAAAAATTACAATATATTATGTAAAGTTGGTTGTCTCGCACGTGACTTTTGGTTTTTATGTACACAATACTTATAAGTTATATATGATAATATTATCGTTAATTACTAATCTTTTGAAAAATTAGTTACTATTTACTTATGTAAGCTCTATCAAGGGTTTTTTTTCCCCAATATTCTCATTTTACTTCCCTTTTAATATTTTTAATCAATTTTCATGCATTCTCCACTTCCACAACTATATACTGGCCGCTTTCCATAATACTTGAAATTAGTCACTATTTCAAAAGTAAAAATTCTCCCAAACAGCATAAACAAAACCAAAATAATAATATAACAATGATCAAACTCACAAATGTTGAAAAAGATATACATACACAAATACACACTAATAATGAGTCTCCTCTCAATTTATACCAAAATGTACATGAAGATTCAATATATACACACCTCTTTAGTCTTTTCTTCTCATAATGATATACATATCAACAATGAGAACAACATATATATCAGCATATATATATATATATATATATGCACAAGACAACTATACATACCATCAATATATCAAACTAGATAAATCATAACCATAATATTCATAATTAACACAAACCTCTTGTTGATCAAACATCCCATAGCACGTATGATCATAATTGAATGAACTCATATGGTCAATCCCCATAAGCAACGACTCATAATCCATGGTTTGATTGATGAACGAAGAATCCTGACCATGTAAATCTGGCGAGCCCTCCAAGGGAGTGCTAAAACAAGATGAGTCAAATGATGATAACGCTAAGTTGTTCTGATCTTGATAAATATGATAGTCTTGAATATGATCCGTAGTTGGTGGGGATGAGATAGGCGAAAAGTTGCCGTTCCCAGTGAGTTCTTGGACGAGTTTCTTGAAGTTTGAAGAGTCTGTGATGTAAACTTTGGGACGAAGAATCTTGACCAAATTGTTGATTTGATGATTGTTTTTTATGTGTTTTTTGGGTGTTTTTAAGGATGTTTGGGTGGATTTCTTCTTCCTCATGATTTTTGTTTGGGGAAAAGGAGAAAAGGGTTGTTTGAAGGTACTGTTTGGCCTTGAAAATCACTTCTCCTAGCTTGTATCGGAGGATACTAAGAGAGGTATATTAATATGATGAAGGGGGGTTGTAGGATTTGTTAGGTTAATGTTGTTATTACAATCTCAAAAAGTTATGAGAAAGGAAGATGCCCGAAAATGACGTTTATTAATTAGGACTGAAAAAGGCATGTTGGTGTGTGAAATTGGAGTCCTGATTTTGTAAGCAAGATAATATACAAAACTATTTTACTCGGGTTTTATTTATCATATAATATTAGTGACAAAAAATTAACTAACCATAAAAAAAATTATTAGTAATAACATATATTAATTGATTATGGGTTTATTATCACCAATGATATTCTTTCTTAATCAATAATAATTTTGGATTTGTGACGTTATAAATCGTAATACTAGTTTTTGTCATTATTAAAGTTTGGTTGCACATGTATAGTCATAACTTAATATTGTATAACAAGAATTTGTCAAATGATTTGTGAAAAGATTTTTGACGTCGCACTGATATTATATATGTTACTAATTGCCAATAGTAAAAATTTAAATAATTTTTTTGTCACTACCTGCAAGTTTGTTTGAATATTAATGTGATAGAACAAATTTGATTGCCACTTACTATGTGTAATTATTGACAATTTTCATAGTATCATTTAATATATTCTCACTAATTTAATAGTTTTCATTTTCTTCTAGTGTACTCTGTTAAGATGGGTGGCTTTTTCAATCCTCCAATGTTTGAAATTGCCATAAGTGATTTCTTTATTAAATCCACATATTATGATAGAGTAAAGCTCCTTGGAAGTTCAAATGGAGCAGTGGAACCCATGTTGTAGTCGTGTCCGGGGGTGTGCATCATGGTTTGGTCGATTAAGGTCTACCGGATTAACCCAAGCTGGATCGACAAACCGGGCGGTCGCCCCGCCAATCAGGTGTGATAGTTGCTGAGTTGTTGGGGCTCATATAAGCTTGTTGCAATACCGTGTGGTTGGTGGGTGTCATACATATGGTTTATAAGAACGATCGTGAGTATTGGAACGAATACCACTATTGCAGTTTCATTACAATGTCACAAAATGATCACGGCCATTTTCCACATTTTTTAATCTAAAGAATTTGTGGGGGGTTTTTTTTTTTCAAAGAAAAAGTGCAAACAATATTAAACCATATAAAAATCGCCGTTCCATTCCATTCTACCATGATAATCCAATAAATAGATTATCACCTTATTCTAGTTGATTCATCAATTTGAAACATTAGTTCATGCAAAAATCATTCCATACCAAAACATTGAAACAGAGAAAGTCATTCAGGTTCTATTAATCTAGTTGTTTCATTGTTTTTTTCTCGATTCTAGCGACCTATAGTGTCTTGTAATAGATTGAACCCCAATGGGACGGTACAAGTAGTGTAATCCGATTATGGTTTGAATTTATGGGCAACCAATAATGTTCGTGGATTTGAAGATATATGCCAAATTTTGGAGTTTTGTGAATGTCCCGTATGCTATTTTCATGAAGATTACTATTCTTTCAAGAGTTTATTATTAAATCAAAGTGTGGGGTTTAGGGAAAATGACAATAGGGTGGAAGCTACGAAAAATGGTTATGTTAATATGTGAGGTAGACCAACATTTAAGGCACGCTTATACAACTATTCACTGGCTTGTCTTCTGCTTCATCTTCTTCCATCATGAAAACACATACACACACATGTGTGTGTGGAAAAAGGGACAGAAACTACATGCATTTTTTAATTACAAAAACATCATGTGAGACTTGTCTCTATTAGTTTCATTAACGTTATACAAATAAATTGTTGGATTGTCCCAATTTAAATTGCAAAATCATCCCGAATTGCCCCAACCTAACGGATCGTGAAGTACGAATTTAGTGGTTAAAGAACTAAATTTGAATTAAGATATTTTAAAACTGCAATATTTGGGTTGGGTCTGAATATGAAAAGAAAACATCCCATCCGCATAGTTTATGCCCATATCTCAAACTTTATCTAATTACATAAATATTTAGATTAACATATATCAAATATTTATTGGAAGCGGCGATATAGTAGTCTTGAAATCTTGATCAAGTAAATCTAATAATGAATAATAATTAAAAGACCTAATGATCATGACATAAACCATAGAAGATTTTTTTTATTTTTTTCCTCTTTTGTACCTAACAAAAACGAAAAATTAATTGATTAAGTCAATTTTATTAGGCATGCACATGAAGATCACTGTCAATATATATATTATTATACAAGTAAATTCCGTGGTTGATCTAAACATCAACTATCCGAATCTTGAATTTTGGCGCTGGCTGTCTTTCCTCAATTTTTATTATTATTGTTGCTGTAATTATTTTTCGTCTTATTATTATTATTTAGCCTCGTTCACTACCATAATATTCTACATAATTAGGTGCTTAATTATTTCAAAAGTAGTGTATCATAAAACCATTTGCTATATGCACTTTGTCGTGCGGACAATAATGAAAGAATTAGACAAAGAGAGCGAGGTCAAGTTGTCAACTTTGTAGCGTTTTGATATTTCTTTCTTGGTACTTAATGTCTTTCAAAATATTTTCACGTTTAACTACCTTTCATGATCTTCCTGGAGAGTGTTTGGCATTCATTTATTAATAGGTCAGCAATCTTTCAACTTTTAGCAATTGAGAAGTAATTTAAGACATATTTGACAAAGTTGTTTCCTTTTACTGAGAATTTAAAGCTAAAATTAGCTAAAAATTTTAAAGACATCTCATAAAATATTTTTGAGTTGAGCTTCATTTTTCCATAAAAAGTATTTGATGAAAATACGTGTGATTATTATAGTTGAGGATAGAATATTAATTTCAACCATCAAAGCGAGAAACCTCTTTCTTTCTTTCCCTTTTTTTTTTTAAAAAAAAAATTCCCCTACCAGCAATTTATCAATTTTATTTTATATTATTTTTTTTTGTTGTGTTTAATCACAAACTCTCAACTTTTCACACCATCTTCTCTTGATAAAAAATAACTTATTTACAAAACAAGAGCAGTCCCAAACACCCCCTTGGCAACTTTTCAATTTTCACTTCTAAACAAGCAAAAATACCCTGTAAATTTTCTCAACCACCAAAGTCTTGTAAAATTCTATATTCAAATCCCATCAAAATCCAAAAACCATTCCAAGGGTGAAATTCTAGTTTTCACTCCCACAAAATCCAAAACCATATCAATTTCTTCTAATATAACAGGTCCAAAAAGTAAAACAATTGACTATAATACCACAAAGTCCAAAACCATATTCAATTCCAGTTTTAGCATTGACTGTAAAAAAGATTCTCATTATGATAAGCCATCTACTGCACAACACTAATCAAATAACCTCGTATGGTGGAATCTAGTCATGCCTGTAACAAGCCACAAAATTGTCCCGTTTCAAGGAATCGAATGTGCTGCCTTCTGGAGTATACAAAAATTCACCAACCAATTCTGACTATAGATACCTTTAGAAAGAAATTACAGGCATACAACAAGCCAGCTCAAAAAATGTTCCCCAGCCAAACAATTCTTCTGCCTTTTTTCTTTTCAAAAAAATGTGTATAAATGAAATTATGAATGATATTCTAAGTTTGCGTTTGATCCAATTCAAGACTGTAAAATAATTTAGCTTTTGGAGCTCAATTTTGAAACAATAAAATAATGGAGCTTGATAAGATCGAACACAAATTTGAATCAAATAAGCCGAGCTCGAGACCCATTTTCCTCGGCCCCATTGACCTCGAGCTAGAGCCAGTTCATTTGATTTGAGCTTAAGCTCAAGCCTAAAAAAGAAAAATGTGCAAAGCAAGGCTCAACTCGTTTGTATCCGTAATGTCAGCAAACACAAGGAAGAAACAGAAAATCGTGCAAATTCCTATAGATCAATCTTTTATATCTTATCGTGCCCAATACAGCATACACACAGTTTCAATTTAATCTACTTATCATATCATTTATCTTAATTAAGTAAAGGAAAGCCCTGCTACAAATAACAGAATCAACACTAGACAGATATGCAAAACTGGAGTAGCTTATGAGTATTGGTAAAAAAGAATATCAAATCAGAAGACTAAGAATATACCGTCTCAAGTAGAATCTGCCGAAGGCACGATCTATGAATAGATTGTATTACTCGTTGGTCAACATTACGATTCATTTCCTGTTAAAGAAGCACCAACTTTCAGCATCAGAGGATAAACCGCGCTGAACTCCTTATCGCCTCTGGCCCTTACTTTTGCAGCGTAATCATCTAGAGTCGCTTTGATGCCTTTCCATATCTGATCTTCTCCTTGCGAATCCATCCACAGCGAATATTGAAGAGGCGTGAGTTTGTTTCTTTGTAAAGGTGACTGCAGATCATCGGGGCCCCTTGAATAGAGATGGTGAAGTATGACACTTGGGGGAAGATCTTGAAGAAGTGGTGATGATTCCAGTTGAGAAGTTTCCAAGAAAATAACAGGGCGGAATGCTCGAAGGGCCCGATATGGTGCACCAAGTTGTTCAACTGGAAACAAATTTTGGGCCACCGTTAGTTCAAGTTCCGCCATATCTCTAGCCATCCTCAGCTTTCCCGATTCGGACAATGGTCTAACAAGTGATGCATGTCGTATGAAAAAGATCAGAACTCTAGAAGCCATGCTCCTTACGAGCCTCGTGCATATACTCTCCGTTCCAGAGGAGACAGCTCCTGAAGAAGGCAAAAGTCTTGACAAGAATTCAGTCCGAAAGTGAAGAATGCTTTTCTGCAGTTCTTCCATGTATGGGGATGCATTATTATCCATGGCAGCATCCATGCTGAGCGAACCAAAATTTTGTTCATGAATTTGCAAAATAGAAGACTCAAGACGATCCAGCATGGCCTGAAATAAGGATGTCACAGAATCCCCAGCAACGCCATATATTGTACCGAGAGCAGGAGATAGAACATCAGCAGCAACAGAGGGCAGTGCTGATATGATGGATGTTATTCGTGCATGAACTTCTTGCAGATGCTGACATAAAATGAAGTTCTTCAGTTGTGCTGGAGTTGCTGGACCACTTATCTGGCGTGCCTCTGGGCCCGTTGATATCTGCCATCAAAATTTACACATAAATTATAAAGTAAAATACTTAAAAGCATGCAAAAGGCATCTTCACCAACCATGCCAAACTGAATTTCACAAATGGCAGGAATTTTACCTGGTACTCAGCTCTTTCTGCTAGTAGAAGCAAAACTTTGTTAATTTCATGCAAGACACGAAGAGTCAAATGTGCATCCGACTGCACAGCTTCAATTTCTTCCTGAATGTGCGATATAATCCTCGAGATATGTTCTTTGGAGGGAACACTTCCACGGCTTGACATTGGAAATGCTGAATTTACAAGATCAGAGAGTCGACTCAGGCAAAGGGTTAAAAATGCCGTCTGGAAAATCTCAATCGCAGCTACCATTTGTTCTTTGCCTTCTGAAGTGAGAGCCGGTGGAACTCCTTTGACATCTGTATCACGAGAAATTCTCTCAAGTAGGTTCTCAATCATTGTTAACAGCTTTGGATACCCAACAGTAAATATTTCCTTGACAAAGCTTGATGCAGTGAAAACAGACTTCATTTGGCTTGCAAAGGATTTTATTAAAGCATCCCAAACACGATCAGTTAACATTGGATCACCTTCCTGAGAGACAGCATAAGAAAAAATAAGCAGAACACTCCGCAGAAGATTACGGATTATTAAACATGCCTGACGGACATAATTGAAAAACAACATAAAAGCAATATAATGACCAGGAATACGCCAAAAAGATCACAAGCAAAGAAAACTAGATTAGTTCAAGAAGCAAGAAGTAAAATATAGAAGTTGTCATTAGATGTGTACTTGAGCTGTTTTATCACAAGTAGGGTTCATTTAAGGGTATCTATTGATCACTGGAAATTCTATATTCTTATCCGTGCAAAGGGGAAGCAAACAGTATGAGGCCAGTAATTTTTATGGAAAATAAGAACATCAAAATTTTAGATAAAGGGTAATAGCACAGACAGGTCCACTGTCTAATAACATTGCGGTTTATCCTTTCGTATGTACATGCTTATTTCAACATGTTTACACACTGCAAATAAAACTTAATTCTCATGTTCACAGAATATCAAACACCACATTTCAGTGCGTCCAAATTTCCAGTGCAGACATCTTCACACATTGCAAGCACTGGTACGATGATTCAAAAACATGCACTCATGCAGTAGGAAATAGGAACACCTAGTTATCTGGTGAAACACAATAGACTAATACTGACCAAACAATCCCCGAAGGAAAAACATAAATCAAGAAATTACCTTTCCAACACACCAAGATGAATACATAGAAACTGTAGATCACAACTTTACAAGAAACATTACTGTTTTTTCAATTTTCTCATTCAAACTTTGACAGATCATGCTTTCCTAACAAAACCATTGCTCATTCCAAGAAACACATTTTAAAGTGCAATCTAATTATGAAGCTACTAAACATAATAAATTAGATTGGCATCAACTTCTTAGTGAGGTATTTTCCAGAAGAAATGCTTAAGTTCAACTTGTAAAGTGATAGTGAAATAAAGCCAAGAAACTTTCAATGTTAATAAGATTGTCATCCTCGGTTTTTCACTTCCCAATATGACACAATCATCAAGCCCAACGCACAACATCAAATATACAGCTTATACATTCTCAGACAAATGGACATAAGAAATAGCCAAAATAGCAAACAGGAAATAGATAACAAGGATTCTTATTATTAATCACAAACAACAAAGAACAGTGAACTCCCTTACCTGCATGACCTCATCTAGCAACAAAACATGCGTGAAAGGATCCCGCTTCTTGGACAACACCCTCTGCAAGTGCCAAACCGCAAGAACTATCGAATGTAACTGGTCCATACAACCACAGATCCTCTGCCAAAGAGCCTCCCTAGCCTTTGCACTGCCCCCAATTTGTGGGGTCCCATGTCTCTGCACCCCACCTGGACCTCCACCACCATAACCCCCTCCTGAAATTGCCTTCATATCCAGTGCATTACTCACACTCTTTGTCCCCGTATCCTTATACTTGGTCACCAACTTATCCACCGTGCCCCTCAATTCACCCATGTTATAGAACACTTGCAAACCCAACCCAACTTCCGGTTGATTCAAACTCTCAAGACCCTTTTCCAATACCTTCATACCCTCTTCTCGTATTTTGGAGCCGATCTCAACTACCCATTTCAACTCCACGTCCACTACATCAATTCCTGATAAATTGGACTTGTTATAAAGCGTCAGAATCTCGCAATGCAGTTGTGCTGCCTTAGAAAGATCCCATTTCGATGCATCAGGCTGTGAATCCACAAGGTTTCTCAGCTTCTGGATGAGGCGGAGAGTTCGGAGAGTAGATTGAAGTAGTAAGGAAGTGGAATGAAGGTTATTAAGCTGGAGTGTCTGGGCGGAGACAACACGGTGAGGATCGGAGAGCTCGGACCGCACACGGCGAAGGGAGGATTGGAGGGAGGAAATGGATGAACGGAGGGAGGCAAGGGAGGATTCGGATGCTTTAATTGAAGAGAGCTGGTTGAGGAGGTCTTGGTGGCGGGAAAGGACCTCGTGGCGGAGCTGGGTATCAAGAAGGCGCAGGCCCTCCTGGAGTTTTTCGATTCGAGAGGCGGCGGAACCGGAGGAAAGGGCAGAGGAGGAGAACTGTGTGGGATTGAAGTCAGGGGAGAGAAAGGCGGAGAAGATTGGGTCCGACGAGAAGGTGTCTAAGTGGGATGGTGCAGGAGAGAGTGGGGTTGGAGTAGAGGTGTTTGGGGAGGTGGCGGCTGCGGCGGCGGAGGTGCTTTTGAATGTGGAGGAGCGTTGGAGGGGTGACCTGGAAATGGCCGGAGAAGCCATGGCCTGGAAGATGGTCCGATCTGCCGTTGTCTCTAGATCTGGATGTTGGTTAAAGAAGCCTGCTAGGTGCAGTGATAGTTGTACCTAAGTGACGTACAACATTCTTAACATTAAGTTATTGCCAATTAATTAACAGGATAATTACTTATACACCGTCAAAAGATTTATTATAATTATCAAAATATACTCTAATGTTTGAATAATTATCACCATACTCCCAAGAGTATCAGTTCTACTAAAACATAATTACAATTATAGTTAGACTTCCTAAATTGATGCAAAATATTATAATTGCACCTTTTTATCGAATGAGTGTACTTGTAATATTTAAAATTTTTATAGAGTGTAATGGTAAATGTCCAAATATCAGGTAGTGTAATGATAATTTTACAAATATCAGGCTATATTTTTTATAATTATAGTAAATCTCAGGGATGCTTAGATAATTATCCCTTAATTAAAAACACCAAAAGCGTGTGTGACAAAATGCTTGTATATTTGGTAATTACTTGTAAACATAACAAAAAAATAATTGCGATTTAGGACATCTCATAAGAACATAAAGTGAGTGTGTGTGTGTTTATGTGTTATTAATTAGGGGACGAGATCCCCCATTTCAAATTGTGTTTCATCTCCTATTACATGCCACGTGTATTTAATATTTCCTTATAAAAATATTTAGTAATAAATGCAATGCATGAGGTATGTATTTAAAGGTATGGAATAGGAAATGAAACATTGTTTGGAATAGGGGATCCCGTCCCATTAAGGGAAACGGGACTTTTAGTATTCGACTTATAGTGATTAAATATGGAAACGGGACTTTTAGTATTCGACTTATAGTGATTAAATATGGAAACGGGACTTTTAATTTTTAATATATTATGAATAAAAGAATAATCCTTAATATATTAAAAACAATTACAATGGTGTTATGATTATGGCGCCATATATATATATATATATATACACAACCATTTGGTAACAATGAGAAAACAGTACTCGATTAATAATTGTTAATAATATTACCTGCTTAGTTTATATTTATAATAAATATAGCATTTACACTCAATATTAAATTATGTGGAAAATTATTTGTAGTTGCGAGTATATTATCTGAATTTGGACACGCATTAATGCAGTGACAATTATTTGATAATAAATAAAATTTCATAAGTTATTAAATTTGTAGTTTTAAATTGATACTACTATGTCTATTAGGTGCCATTATGCTTGCAGTCTAGTATTAATTATTCTTGAACGAGAGCAATACTATGAAGAGCGATCCCTTGAAAAATTCTCATGTCCTATTCTTTTAATTATTTATAAACAAAATTAATACCACAATCAATATAACTTCTACGTATCTAGTAAGAAATATAACTATTAATGGGACTTAATAAATAATTGACAATCGGATTAAGATATACATACATCACCTCCATAAATGAGATGTCTCGTCTTTCGATGAAACATTGGTACGTGGATTCAAAAATATAATCACGAGCTTTCATACGTTAAAATATACGAATTGAATTATTCAATATGTCTAACCGAATAATACAAATAGCCTACCTCGTATCGTATGTTATACCGTGATCATGGTAACACAAATGCCAATGCTTACGTACTTTACACCTATACATACATACATATATATATATATATATCTATATATATATCTTGTACAAAAGGATCTTTTAGTCTGTATCAACCAATAATGAACAAAAGCATAAATGCCCCCACTGCCTCTTGATTTTCTACGACTTTCGTAAATATTATGAATCATCCACGGTTTCACCTAAAACACCAGCCTTTAAACATCTAAAAAACTATGTGAATTTTCACAAAAATCAATCGGATGAGTTCTTGTCCTTCTTCCCAGCCAAAATCATCGAGATCTGGAGGCCTCGACTGAAAGCTTGGTTGAAGAGCAGACGTGTTTGGAACTCTGAGACGAAGGGGAACCACGATAACACAACGATAGGCGTGAATATAATGAGCCCCATTATGGCTTCATATGCTCTCGACAACTCCATCACTGAATCCCAAATACCGATTCCCTTCAAACACGGTCTGCATGCTTGAGCAATCTGCGTTTTGGGAGTAACAACGGAATTATGAACATTACCATGAAACAACACCACAAGCATAGAGGGTGTTTCGATGAGCTTACAAGTCGATCAAAATGATCTTATAAGCTTTTACCTTTGAGAATGTATAAGATGTCATGAACAATTTCGTTTCCAGGAAATAACTGATAATAAAATCTTATAAACTCTAAAAAGTGTAAAAAGTTTCCAATTTATTTTTAAGATTTCAATATACTTCTTTAATTTTCATCAACTTAATTTCAACAAAATTGTTATTACTGGCATTTTATAAGCTCTAGAATTTTATTTTATCTAAACACTTAATCAACTTAATTTAAAGGAATGATTACCTCAACACTCTTGGAGATAATTTGGCCTACTTATGAAAACTTGCCCATACCTTGAAAAATTACCTTAATACCCTCTCCGTTAGCTTAGCGGATAGTTTGTGTAACATTACAAGTAAAACTTCCGTAGGCCTTAATAGAGGTCTACTTACAATGTTTCTTTCAACATGTTAGATTTTCAGGGAATTTAACTGTAATGTTACATAAGCTTCCTTAAGTTTTTCATCAAATAATCTAGTGACAGTGTTTGAATTTCCTAAACCACGGGGGTGTTCCCTTAATGTTACATAATGTCATAAACTTCCTTAAGTTTTTGTTAGCTAAACTAATGGCAGTGTCTGAATTCCCTAAATCACGTGGCTGTTTCTACAATAGCCCCTATTTAAAAATAAGACAAAGCATCTTATAAATTTAAAGAATATCTCACAATGTATGAGCTAATATTAAGTTCCAAGATAAGCTTAGACAAACATCCTCTTGGTGCCAAATTCAATGCACAGTAGCAAATGCAACATGGAGTTTAACCAATGCGTAAGGACAAACATCTATACTTACCAGAATAAGGGCCCATCCAGTGGGCATGAAGGCCAAGATAGCAGCAAACAAATCACTAACAGCAAGGCCACAGACCACAAATAGTACAGTCATAACTGAGACAAATCCAAGGAACAGAAGTGCTTTCAGAATCCTGAACATAAGCTGGAAGTCGGTACCAAATTTCCGTCTTCCCATCGACACCATCTGTTGCAAAAACATAAGTTATATTAAACCATATTAGAGTAGATCAACTCCATCACGTCCGGTAGCAGAACGTGAGATTTTTTAGATGAGAAGAGTAGTACGAATTACTAGTTTGATCCTGACAAACCAGACAATGACAGTCGTACCTTTAAGACCAGAAGTACAGTTGCCATAACAAACCAAGATAGGCCATAAACCTACAGAGATTATTTAAAACGCAATGATGAGCACATAAGAAGCGAAAAATGAAAACATATGAGAACGAAGATTATATTCGTAGGCTTTACCAGGATATTCTTGCTGCCATGTGCTATCCGAAGGTGATAAACAATCCCATATTGGTAGATGAAAAATCGAAGCGCAAGGATAATTTCAAGAACTCGACCCCTTAAATTTGTGTATTTCAAGTGTTCTTGTTCTTCATTCCACCATGATTCCCAACTTTTATCCGGTGAAATCCCAATGCCACCACGGTTTCCCATCCATCTTTTCCAATCTGTCCAATCGTCCACTGTTTTTTGCCACTCGAATCCAGATGGATTGAAAACGAAAGGAGCAAATAACCAAGAAGCAACAAGGAACCACATTGAAAAAGTAACAAAGAAGTACAACGACGAACTGCGATAAGAATGCCCGTATACCTCATAAACGATCAACAATATAAAAAGCTCTAACCCTTTCACAAAGTGACTGCGAGAATACATTCTATAATTCTCGGCGAACTTGGCATGAAAAACGACAAAACCACGACCTGTAGCTCGGTATTTAGAACCTCCGTGTAATATTGTTCGTCCAAAATAATGGGCTTTTGTTCCAAGTTGGAATGTAAAGAATACGGATGCCAGCTGCAGCTGCATAACGATAAAATCACCAATAGCATTGCGGAATCCTCGTTCAAGTCCAATTTCCATCACCATGGGTAGCACGAGCAATACGCCCAGCTGAAAGAAAGACTGGGTAGCCATAGCCTCTTCAAGGGCTTTACTCATACGAATCGATGGATCCTCCAGAATGCGCCTTTCCAATCCACTCAAGACCATGTACAATCGTCCATATAAGAACACGTAGGCGGTAAGAACAGTAACCTGAAATAAATTTTTTATCAACCTTTGATATCAGGGAGAGACCTTTAGCATGCATCACTCTACCCAAATCAACCTTCTCAAGACCATATCTACTGTAGGCTTCTAATTTTAATTGATCCCAGAATTTTCAGAAAATTGAGCCAACCTCACGTATGAATTGACGTGTTAGGCAAACAAAGTCATTAGATGGGGAGAAAAACACAACTGACCCACAGCCGATAGAATAATTTATCACTTTTACTAATCGAATAATAAAGCTCAATTGACTATATATGCTGATAAGAAAGAATGAGCCTGTATGATGAGTATCATTTGGAAAATGATGATCAGACATACGACTAATTTCACATACCATGCTACTGAAGTAAAATCCAACTGTGGTGAAGTAGAAGGACAACATTCGGTAGAAATCAAATCGCCGTCCAAGTCGATAGACATCTCGGCAAAGTGTCTGCTCTCCATTACCATTTGCAACCTTTGCCTCAAAAAGGGATATTTGATTCATACCAACATCTCGTCCCTTGCCTACTTGGATGTATTCATGATGTGTAACATAGCCCCTTCTTAGGGTTGAATTGTAACCTGAAAATAGTTACTCAATCAAACATCAAATAAAGAAAGACAATATTTTGTCTCTTGAAGAAAGTTTCAAGTACATAGTACCGGCAAATACATCTTCACTCAAGTTGATTGTTCTTGAAGCTTTGCTTATTCCCCCTCTAGTCAGATGAAAGAGCCGATCGAAAATATCAGGATGCCCGTAGTGGAACCGTACTCTGCAAAACAGAAGGGATAAGTGGAAAACCCAATTCATTGATATCACTACCGCTCGACTCAATTTGTTGATCAAGCTAGCAAAGAGGCATGTTGCTTGTTAGCCCCTGAATTCGATAGATGAAATTACTGAATCAAGCCAGTAAAAACATTCTAACTAGCACTAAGCTCTAGACAATACTTGGACATGCATTACAGTATGGTGAAACTCACTTTTACAGAAATGCAAAAGTAGCAAGACCAAACATAATAATAACATAACAACAACATAGAAACAAAAGTAGAATTCAACAACATCAAAGTAGCCGGTTGTAAGAAATACACATTTACCTTAGGGGGTTTGCCAAAATTCTTTGCCCAATCGTCACAAAGCTGGTTTCTTGATTGGACATGAACCAAGCTAGTGAAGAAACACTATGATCAATGAAAAAAGGTGAGCATATGAATAATAGTGACTCTATGTACATTATTTCTGTACAAGTTAGTATATGTTAGCCCTCTAATGAAAATACAAAAATACTTTAGCCCTCAAATGAAAATACAAAAATACTTTAGCCCTCCAATGAAAATACAAACCTTCCTGTGAAAATATGCTCTCTTAGTCCCAATATTGTTGGTCTACGTTGTCCAGGATGAGTTTTCAAAAATTCCTCCAATACATTGCGCATCTTGAAAGCTTCCTCAAAATAATTGTCCTGTGGAAAATAATCATGTGCACAGTAATGTATAATAAAGTGACTTGCAAGAATGTGAGGTTTTTTCAATCAATTGAACTTATACTTTCTCACTCTATCAGTATGTTAACACGAACCTCTTCTATCCTTTCGTGTCTCTCCTCTAATGCTCCGACTAAATGTTCTAATCTCACTCATCAGTTTCTATACATTAATGAGCAGTTCTATTTGTCTATTACCCATCAATGAACTTATTCAATAGATAAGTGTTTTGTCTGGCTCAAGTTTTTTACATCTTACCATTGTATTTGAACAGGAATCGCCTCTCACTTCAGAGATATGTATATATATACACATCATCATATTCTTTATTATCTTCATTAATAAATGTCTCCCAAAATTATGTAGTAAAATACTTTGACTACTGCTTATTGATTAAAGTTAAAACTCAAGTGCTCGCAATATGCATGCACGGACAAAGGAAAAAAGTTACCAACCTGATTCATGTCTATGGTTTGCAAAGCTTCCCCACGAGTGAAAATGATGGCATGATTTTGATTCTCAGGTTTACCTTCACCAATCTCTGTTGGAGGACCTGGAAGCTTGATACGATATATTTCCTGGCATTTGTAATATACAACTTGCACTGATTAAGCTATATAATGATCGATGCAAGCACAAGAAAACTTGGATCAAACCACATGTTGTAAATCACATATCAAAATTGCAGAAATGTCACTTCCGTTATGGTTAATCTCATACCTCATCCAACTTCTCCCCTCCCTTGACCAACACAGAATAATAAATCTTCTCAGTATTCCCGTTAACTGTCTCATCCCTCTCATCTATATAAGCAACACGGAGAGATGGATACCTTGAAGATTCAATTGAAATTTGAAATATTGTTAGTAAACCATATCATATACATAATTAAGAGTTTCATATTCACCCTATAACTTACTTCAACATAAGATTCAAAATATTGGCATAACAACTCCGTTCTTGGTTACTGCCAGATTTTTTCTGAGCACCATAAACCTGACAAGATACAACATAAGTGAACTTCAGATCTGCTAATGCTTGAGCTCGTTCCTTGAGAGCTCTGTAGTCTCTATGATTTATATCAATGGCTCTATATCCACCAAAAATGGCTGCAAGGGAACATTTACAATTTCATTACTAAACAGCTCCAATAAAGAGATTGGATATAACTGGTTAAACAATTGACAGTAATAAAAGATTGAAAGATATAAACCAACCATTATCATCAGCAAAATCCAAAAAGCATTGAAGTTCCAAAGTCTCCCGGTAGTACATCATCCCTCTCACTGGTGGTTCAGCAAGAAAAACATAAAGATAAATGGCCAAGGAAAACAAGTATCGTTAAATTAAATGCTCATATCTGCTGGTTATCTGACCTGTCCGAGCAAGTGTTTGACCCCTGTATGATACCCAGTGACGATCCAATTCTGCCCGGTCTTTATTGGCAAAACCAAGCTTCGGATCTTGGATCCGCTCCAAATAATTTTTCCATTCATCTTGTCAATGATAATAAACAGTGGAAGAGTTCAATGTCTGACAAAACTATCATAGTCATTGTACAGAAATAATGGATCTAAAGCTCACCGGGATATATTTTCTGAAGATAAAATAAGGTTGTAATGCCATCCTCATTTTCCAAGTTAAGCTCCTCCGTTGAATAGAGAACAGGTTCTTTATAGTACGGTGTCAAAATACTGAACCAAAAAATATAGTGATATTTTTACTTCAGATGCTACAGAGCCAGCGGAATTGCTCATTTTCTAAAGACCACTTATTCCAGCTGATGAAAACAGAGTGAAATATGGAATCTAAAGAAATTCTAAGTTCAGATCAACGTGTTGGTCAAAAGAATGCTAACCGATAAACTAGCATGTTACCAAAAAATTTAACAGATATGCTACTGTGTTTATCAAAAAAATCTATAAGGGTAAAGTATTTAAAAGCATTATGATATCATGGAGTCATTTTTTCTTGCACTGCATGAGTATGCTGTAGGATGATATTATGTAGATTAATTTCTAAGATTTCACATTTTTCATCCTTTTCTCCCTTCCTTTTGCTACTATTTTGGATCTAACCCCAAATGCTACATGAGTAACAACTATATGACAATAAGAGAACTATGAGTCATTGCACAAGCAATCTGAAGCTTTAAAGATGAAACCTGACCTAAAAGAGAGCATGTTACGGACTTTCGGGGCACTGGGCATGATCATAAATAAAGAGTTTGCAAAGAAAGTAATCCGCCGACGAGCTTCTAAATTCATGGGCACATTGATTGCTGATTCTTTCACCGTCAAAAGCAAATGAAGCCTGACAACCTGTATAATAAAATGTGAAATAAGAAACAGCCAAAAAAAAAAAGGCGATTGTTAAAAGGAGAGGAAAATTTCGAGTCCCCATTACCTTTTCCATCCAAGACCTGCTCTGTAAGAGATCAATCCTCACCTTTTCAAACTTTTGCTCTCTCTCATCATGATGGAATGCATGGGCTTTTTCCAAAACCCTACACAAAGAAATGGCACATACATCTCAAAATGATGAAAATAAACTAGTTGAAATAGCTGCTATGAATTTTCCGAGAGACATACTCTTGGCCATTAGTCATTACATCTTGAATGATAATCTCTACAATATCCTGGAGTGTGTTAATCATCTGAGATCGATATAACTCAGCATCCTCATAATCAGCCATCTGCAGAAATTCAAAATTAAAAGGGGGAAAAAAAAATGCATCACATCAAACTCACAAGTTAGATGTGCCGTATCTAGAATGTATTCGCAAAGAACAAGCATCAAAAGAAGGAACTTACAAGAAGTTCTAAAAATTTATCCAATTTATCACTTAATAAGGGCAGCCCACTCATCTTAAACTCCCTCAAGAATCTACGCCGTTGGATGCTGGATTCCACTTCATCACATATTTGCTGAATAATACTGAAAAGGTGGATCAACAATGCAAGAAGCAACTCATATTAATGGGAAAGGGCGATAACACCGTATTTTTGCAGACATAAATAAATACAAGCATAACTTCCAAGTGATAAGAGTTGTCGTAGAAAGGTAGGTTAACAAGTGATGTCCCTTACTTCTTATCCCCTTCATCTAAAAGAAGGCCAAGAAGCACAGCCTTCAGTGTCTCATAGCATTCAATTATTGCAAAATACATGAAATCGTCGTTCTTAATTTTCCTGAGTAGATCACCATCTTCCCTCTCCTTGAAATCTTTTGCCATGTCCAATGCTATTGGAATCTAATGTCAGTCACAAGATAATGAGTCCTTGACATAAGCACATTGATAGCACAAGAAGTGCAAACTAGACTTTTTTACCTTGCTAGCGAGCAAGAATGGAGGCCACTGGACAACAGATACATCACTTGATGAATATGGCACCAGAAGCAGATCTCTCTCCCTGTAAAATTCAATTACGAGCATGAATTTTCATCCACATCTTCAACATAGGGTGTGACAAGAAGTACATTTTGCTCCAACTATTTCAACTTAATGTAAAACATGTTGAAAACAAAGAATTAGTATCTCATCCCAGAAAGAATTACCAACCTATGGTTTATCAAATCCTCATTTCTCATAGATAATATGAACTCATTCCACATCTGAGAGAACTTTGCAATGTTTATTCTTTCCCATGTGTCATCCTGCCATAGCAATTTCTAGTCAGACATTAAAATTCCACTAATGCGTAAATGCCTACAGCTTATAGTTCACAGAATCATAAGACTAGCATTATCTTTTAATAAAAAATAAGGTTTCCATGAACATCTTGCCCATGTATATATGCCAAAGAGATGACCACGAGAATAACCACAAACCTGCTCATGTTGTTTCTTTTCCTCTCTGGAATATGGAACAAGACGCTTACTGAAAGCTGAAGGAACAGATTCAAATCTTGCTCTTAACATGCCAAGTGTTCTTATCTACAAACAAAATAACACAGAAAAGATCAAGGAAATTTTACCGTGACATCAAGGAGGCTTATGAATTTATCTAAGCATAAGGCAAAGAGTCACTGACCTCTCCCAGGTGGCTGAATGCTCCATAGATTCCTCCAATAAAAGTGGAGAAGATAGCATACCATATTTGTGTATCCATAAAATAGACCTAATTGCAAATAAACCCTTTTATTTAATTTGCCAAGACCTTTTTAGCCGGAAATTTTCACATTGATTATTGTTTCATCACGTACCAGAATAATTGGAGCCCATATTGCAATAACAACAGGAATGTTATTAGTAGCTGCATCATGTCCATGTGCAAAACTCATTAGGCCAGAGCAAAGAGAAGTGACACAAAACATAAATAGACTATGTGATAAAGATGTTACCATGTGGAAAGAATTCGTGCCAATCATAGCTAGTGACACTGAGATTCATGATCGTCCTCGTCGGATCAATTAATGGCAATATCTAATCAATCCAGAAAATGAGTCAGACAAGAAAATGCATATGCCTAAGAGTAGAAAGCTACAGGATATAACACTGCTATCGGAGAACTTGATCAGCTAGTACGTATTTGTTTTATTTCCTATATCCATTTTCTCACCCATACCACACTCCTAGGAATTAGATCACCGTGACATTATTCCAGCATAACAATTTTACTTGATGTTGACTGTTTCCAAAATTACAATAGGAGACACATGGAATGCTCTCAATAACTATTTAGGTAAGCAATCATGTGATCATTATGTCGTAGTTCTGTTAAATACACATTGATAGATTGGTTTTTGTTCGGAAGTTATATTTACAAACTTTAGGATGTACATTGCAGTGCAGTGAAAAGCAACCTCACAAGAAGCAGTATGATCCAGTTTCTTATTGAACAGAAAAAGCTTACCTCAACATAATAGCTGAATGCAAGCTTGCTTATTATCAGGGTAATCCAAAAGAGCGTGTATCTGAGCACAGATGAAGTTGCCATGAAAGTCAGTAAAACTGGGAGCTGATCTTAAAAGTCCATCAGATAAAATCTTTGTGCCCCAGGGGCAGACATTGATTAGGTGCCAAAAAATACGATGCTTTTGGTTTCAACACAAGTATAGTGTGTTCTAATTTGCAGTGTTGCATTTATATCGTATGCAGTCACTTTTGTAACATGAATTGACAATAGAAAAACAAAAGAAGAGGGAGGACAAAGGAGAGGAAAGAAAATAAGTGGCGGCAAGAAGGAAATTAAGAATAGATAACAAATGAACATCCACATTCACAAGGGAGGAACGTTTTGCACGAGCTAATAGCGGAGATCTGCTATCTTACTTTAGAAGGGAGAACATGTCTTCATGCATGCCTCTTCCAACATACAGCTTTGGCTGAGAAGTAAGGACACATTATTCGTAAAGTACAAGATAATATTCATCGGGAACACAAAAAATCACAATAACTTGGCATCTTACCTGTGCCCACCACATAAGGATGATAATAATACGCCAGTTTGACCGTTCCATAGTTCTCCGCAGAAAAGGAAACAGAAATAGGATGGCAGCCAATATATTGGGTATCAAATAAATTGCAACGCAGTAGTTATACAATGACTGAGTCTGCCAATCTGCTCCCAAACTATTGAAGAATCTCAATATCCCAGTTGGATTCTGATAAGATCTGGAATATGTTACTGGCATGACTACAAGCCAAAACGCAGCAACTATTAACTTCAGGAGATAACGGAGTATCTGGGTAAATTTCAGGCCCCTCCAGGCATTAAAACTAAGGACTATATCGAGGACAGCTGCAGAATAAATGGTAGACATCGTATGAATCTGTTTACAGCTGCTATCAAAGACATTGCAGATTGGGAGAGAAAAAGGGAAGAGACACAAACACATGTGGACACCCGCGTGCATGCACATACAGAGAGAAGAGAAGGTGCTATACGTACCTCGCAAAAAGTTCAAAATAGCAGCCGTGATAAAGATGCTCAAAACGCTTCGAACTACATCCTCATCAAAAAGAACATTTGAGGATGAATGTTGATGCCATGCAATGATAATCATCGCCTGACACATAGAGACTGATACTTAGAAATCACAAAAGTTGACAGATTGAGCAAAAACAGATGAAGAATATATAGAAAATCAATACACGAGCCTTCGTCTTTAACAGAACTATAGCCAATAAAGTTAGAATCATGCTTATGATTATAAGCCTGATATACATAATCTTGGTTAAAAATTTAGTAACTTAATGCGAGAAAGATTTGTTGTTCCATTGTGAAAGTTAAAATTTTGTAAAGACACCTATAGAAATAAAATAATGCAGAAAGAAAACTCTCGTCAAATAAAAATGCGTCCTGTGAAAATTGTATCATGCAAGGCACTAACATCCCTTTCATTAAATAATAGATATGGGGTTTAATTTCCTCCATTTTGGATCAAACATTTTGTCAGAAGTCCTTATACATCCAGCAGAATATTCATTATCATTTTGAATCTCATGCATCTCCATCCGAAGTCTTTAATTCTTTTGTTTTTTTATTAGCTTCTCTTCTCCATTTGTTCTCTGTGTACGTCAATATTAATCATAAGTCACAGAGTCAATGAAGGATGAATATACACAGGCAACTCTATACAAAGAAAATCTCTGAAAAAAGGTCATCAGTACCTGGAGAGCCAAAGTGAAAAAAATCCACATTCTGTCGAAACTCCTATAGAGGTGCCAAAATGTCCGCAGTTCGACAAAATTTGTCTTCGGTTTTCTTTTTCCTAAAGGCTGGCTATCTCCCTGTAATCTCTGTAAAGTAGTATGCAATATTGCAAAAGGAAAGAAAAGGAATTTCTCATTAACTGTTCATTAGTATACTTTCTTAAAGAACTAATTGTTGGTTGGCCTCATTATTAACACAATATTGGTAATTCGTTTTTACCTATCAAACAAGTTCATGTTGAGCATTTGATCTCATCTAATATATTTAATATGCCTAAGACTTTGAGAAGAGTATGATATGGTAAACAATACGATACCTTTTTGTCTCATAAAGTTTCAGAAAACTGAAACAACAACAATGGACAAAAAAGACACCACAGTGCCAAGAAAATCAAGAAAGAAATATGTTAAGAAAGTCTGTGTATGTCTCTTCATAAACATGCATCAATTGCATACAAATGGCAGCACAAACCTTGCTTGCTGGCTTTATTACATCTGAATGCACAAAAAAATCAGCTTTCGTATCCAAGGGCCATCCCAGTTTTAAACATTTCTTAGTCCTGAGAACGAAGCACAAGGCAAGTTAAGAATAGAATATAGATAAAATCACTCAGAAGACAGTTATCCAGTTAAGCAGAAATATAGGTTCCAATAATCAATACAGTTACCAAAAGTATTCATTAAGATCATCATAGTTTCTCCATGCCGAATGGCTTGCTTTCCCATTTTTGTTTCTCCGGGCTTCCTTTAAGAATAAAGATGAGCGGATTAGAAATCCAAAACAAATTAAATAACCAAAAAATAGCATCGAAAAGGGCTTTACCTTTCGCATAACCTCATAAATAGGTGTCACAACATCCCTCAGAAATGATTCCTCACTTTGCGGTACTGTTTGATATGTACCTCCAATGACATGTTCAACATTGCCAAACAGAGTTCCATACATCTCATTTGCCATCTAGGTTTTGGAAAACACAAAGAGTTATTATCTTCATAGAAGGAGACAGAAATAAACAAAAGAATCAATGTGGACAAAAGTAACTAATGATTGACAATAAGAATTATACAACAGACAAATGTATAGATTGTAAAAGTATTTGCATCCACTTCTTATTAGTTCTGAAAAGCTTTAGAGAAGGAAAAAGGCAAGTTGGATGCAGTTAATGATAATTTCAACCTAATCCAGCCTACTGCAGTCAAGATACTATGTAGAATGCTAACTCAGTAATCAGTAGAACATAATAAAAGACTTAATATAAATTACATGCACAACTAAACAAGAAAAATGAAAAGGTGTTGACTGATTTGAGCAGATTCTTTGGCCCTAATTATGCTGACTGCTTTGGGCAGATTTGGACAGATTCTGAGGCCCTAATTAGTAGCAATTTATTTCCTGATTTGTAGAGATTTTATTCTATTGCCTTCTCTATATATTTCCTAATTAGGCCTCACTTGTGTGTATAAATACCTATGTAAATTTCTTGTACACATAGCAGAAAATCAATGAAAATTCTCCACAAAATTCTTCATGGCATCAGAGCCCAAAACCAGATTTTAGGTTCAACCCCTAATTTTTCTGGTGTGGTTTTTTGACAAAACCCTAAAACACCA
This sequence comes from Handroanthus guayacan, assembly GCA_014898755.1. Lineage (NCBI taxonomy): Eukaryota > Viridiplantae > Streptophyta > Magnoliopsida > Lamiales > Bignoniaceae > Handroanthus > Handroanthus guayacan. The sequence continues at coordinate 293,016 of JACFYI010003648.1, forward strand.
GAATTGGGGTTGTCCTATTTCGGGACAAACGTAATAAACACCGCTGCCCTGTTTTGCTGCTGGTATTTGCCCTTTTTCTGATGGCAGATGATAAGAAAATTGCATTCACTAGTTCCGACAACCCCTCATTGCAAATTAGTCCTGTAAAGCTTGATGGCAGTAACTATCTTGCATGGTCACGATCTTGCTTATTGTTCATCAAAGCTAGAGGATTGCAGGGTTATATTACTGGTGATAAAAAGAAACCAGCCACAAATGATCCCACCTATCATCAGTGGGATTCAGAAAACTCACTTGTTATGGCATGGCTTATCAACTCTATGCAACCTCAAATTTCCAGAACATATTTATTGCTCGACAATGCAGCAAAAATATGGAATGCAACTGCTCTTACCTACTCACGAATAGGGAATGATGCCCAGATTTTTGAGATTCGAATTAAAGTCCATGGAACGAAGCAAGGAGAGATGACAATTTCTCAGTATTTTTCTGAACTGAGTGGCTTATGGCAGGAACTTGACTATTACCAAGACTTCCAAGCAGATTGTACTGGAGATGCAGTCAAATTTCAGAAACTGATTGAGAAGGAACAGGCTTATGATTTTTTGGCTGGCTTGAATAATGAGTATGATCAGATAAGGGTTCAAGTCCTAGGTAAAACCCCTTTTCCTTCTCTTGAGCAAGCACATTCCTATGTCCAGCAAGAAGAAAGCAGAAGAAGTGCTATGCTGCATATAGCACCAGTTGAGAAAGCTGGAATGACCGCTAGTGTCTCTCATGAGCAACTAAAGGCCAGTAACTCTGATAAAGATCATCTACATTGTGATTATTGTGGGAAGTCCCGACACACTAAGGAGACTTGTTGGAAGTTACATGGTCGACCCACTAGAGGTCGTGGAGGAAAACGAACCAACTCCACACGGGCTCAAGCAAATCTGTCAGAAGCAATCGAGCCAACCAAAAAGATAGCGTCCACTACATTCCTTTCTCCTGATGAAATCCAGCATCTCAGGCGTCTTCTATCCCATTCTTCCTCTAGTGCGACATCCAACTTTGTGCAGTCAGGTAATGCTTTTACTGCCAATCTTGATACTGCTTCATAGATTATTGATTCTGGAGCGAATAGACACATGACAGGCTCTTCTAAAGGCTTTCTTAACTACTCTCCATGTCTAGAAAAGGAAAGTGTCAGAATAGCTGATGGCTCATTTACCCCTGTATCTGGAACAGGTTCTATTAATTGTGCTCCCAATATTGAGCTGTCTTCTGTACTACATGTTCCTTGTTTCCCTGTTAACCTATTA
>JACFYI010003648.1:301529-334268 GCA_014898755.1 Handroanthus guayacan
AGATGAAATTATTGAGAATAAATTCTTGTGATTTGACAATAATATCTTATTTTATAAGATTAAAAATTTTAGTAACCAAAATCACCAACATAATTACCCATTTAAGTTGCTTTTATGCACATTTAATGCCAACTATATAATGGGTGTCAAGCAACACCAGCCATGTTTCCCAAATGGTCAAACTTCACAAGTTTCTCTATTCACAATTCCTGTCCAAAAAATTATTTTATGCCTTCCACTTACACATATATATATATATATTCAAGTTCTAAATTAAAAAGTAAAAAATTAAAATATTAATATCAAACAACGTATGAGTTATAATATAATTGATTATATATTCAAATAAAAAAATAACGAAAATACAAAGTATATAATTTCATCGAAACTCATTTGACGTCTAGACTTAGACAAAAATGTCTTTTTTTTTCATTGACAAGTAGACAGAAATGTCTTTAATGAATGATAAAATGTTCAATCATATATAATAATATTAATATTTTATTTTATGATATTATTAAATTTAGCGATGAGTTAATTATGTTTATACTTCCAAATAGTAAAATTACCAATGACTCTCCTACCATCTCTCACTCATAAAATAAAGGACATTGAATTTCAAGAATTCAAGGGTGTGGTGTTGAATTTCCTCACACGATACCAAAAAAAATGGATAAATTTGAAAATTTGATCTTACATATCCTAAATTTGCTGTTCCCCTCCTTGCCTCTTAGGTTGACTCTCTCCCTCTCCCCCTCTCTCACACACACTCACTGCTGTCATAAATCTTTTTTATTTTCTTGTTTTTCTTCTCAATTCTTCTTTTGTTTTGATTTGGTTTTCACTTTTCTCCACAATTTTTTCTTTACACCACTGCTACTATAAATGCAGTGGAGTTAACCCCATTTTTGCTTTCCCTTTACTATTCTCTCTCTGTCTCTCTCTCTCTCTGTGGTTTCCTCCATTGCAAACCAAGCTTTCTTTACAGCTTTACTGATGGTGCCTCTTTTCTCCACATTCACACAACCCTACCTACCATTTCACCCAACTCTGCTTTTATTAGGCATCCCACAACTCTAATTCTTAATTTTCGGAAAAAAGAAAAAAAGAGAACTCTTATCTTCCCCCTTATAAAGATTGTTATTAGATTTTTCTCTGGGATTGTTTAGAATTTTTTATTTTGCTTTGTCATTTGTATTATTATTATAAGTATTGTTTTCTTGAGTTCTCTTTGGCCCACTGCAGTCCATACCCTTGTGCTTCTAAACTACTCTTCTTTGAGCTGCTTAACTTTCTTTTGTGCTACTCCTTTTCCTTTTATTTCCCTTTTTCATTGTTTTCTTTGGTGGGGTTTTCGTATTTCATCTCTGCATTGGTGTATCTATGCTCGCTGAGCCTCTGTTGAGACAAAAAAGTGCCCTTTCTTTGCTTCTTTGGGTTCTCAAGGAAGAAGATCAAGGGGGTTAAGTTCAGATCACTTGCAAAAGGTCAGAGCTTTCTCTTTCTAATTTTCCTTTTTCTTGGATTTAAATCTGTTTGTCTCTCTATCTTTCTTGGATTAGGAGTTGATTTTTGCTTCATTTATCCGCTCAGAGATTTAGATTTGGAGTTGGGCTTAAATACATAATGATGTAGATCAATGGGAATGTTTTTCTTTCTTCCCTTAGTAAATTTTTTCTAATGCTATGGCTTGTGTGATGATTTTGAAAATTAGATAGTTTTTTGTGAAGAGGGCTTGTGTTGATTGGTTAACACTTGTAATAGTATGAGTTCCTAATGAAATTGTCTGTTTTGCTGGAAAAATACGAATAGACATATAATTTGTCAAAGAAAAAAAAAAAGAATAGACATATGTTTCAATGCCTTTAGTTAGTCACTATCAACTCCCTGTTCTGGTTTCCATTGCTGTCCTTCTGTTTGTTTGGCTGAGTTTTGCTTTAAAACTTAATCGTCTACAGTCTACCAATAATTGAGTTATTAAACATACTTTCATCGGTGCTGGGATTGAGGTGCTGACTTAGAGTACTCACATTTGCTTTTTCCAGATAGACTCATTGAAGATGTAGATATACACTGCCATTTGGTGCTTTTCTGATAATGTGATGTGTGTTTGCGATCCAGGATTTGATGGATTAAACCATATTGGGGACTTGAGGGACACACGGTTTCTTGCTAGAATTGAAGCTGCAGAAAATGTCATCCGGAAGCTTAAACACTGAATTATCGAAGAAATATGGGGCTTTAAAGCTATGGGTGCTTATTGGCATATGTGTAGGTGCATTTATAGTTTTAATTCTTGGTATCTTATCAGTATGGATCATGTTTCGACGAAAATCCCGAAGAACCTTGGACAAGTATTCTCTTTGCCAAATTCCTAATGTTTCTAAGGATATCAGGGTGGACAGGGTTGGGGATCAAAGCACAAATGATCATCGAGAGAGTTTATATTTGACTGTTAATGATAAATCGAGTGATAAGAATTCGGAGAAGATGTTATTTCATTTGGGCAGGAGTAAATCAAGTGATGTGGATAATATCAGCCAGTGCAGTTCTATGTATCATCATGAAAGGGCCGGGAGCTCTCAGTCGGGAGAGGACGGAAGTTCTGGTAATGCCCGAAAACATGCTTCGTTGTCATATGGACTTGCTATGGCATCTCCTTTAATTGGTTTGCCTGAAGTATCTCATCTTGGGTGGGGCCATTGGTTCACTCTTAGAGATCTTGAAATCGCAACAAATCGTTTTTCGGCAGAAAATGTTATTGGGGAAGGTGGTTATGGGGTTGTTTATAGAGGCAGATTGGTCAATGGGTCAGAGGTAGCGGTTAAGAAACTTCTTAACAATCTGTGAGTATTGTTTTTACATTTCGAACTATAAAATTTGTCCGATCCCATCATAAAGATTATCTGAATACTTTGTGGTTGAATGAAATTGCATTGCAGTGGCCAAGCAGAAAAGGAATTTCGGGTGGAAGTAGAGGCTATTGGTCATGTTCGACATAAGAACCTAGTGCGGCTTCTCGGCTATTGCATAGAAGGAGTTCACAGGTTACCTTCTTAAGTTCCAATTCGTTTTTCTTTGTTTATTTTCTTGAATCTTTCATAGTGCACCTTTGTAATATGAGATTGCACGACTTTTATGTGCAGGATGTTGGTATATGAGTATGTAAACAATGGAAATCTTGAACAATGGCTTCATGGGGCTATGAGTCAACATGGTACTCTAACATGGGAAGCTCGAATGAAGGTTCTACTTGGTACTGCAAAGGCGTAAGTGGATTTTTAACTATGTAACATGCAGCAATATTCAAGTTTTTTTATAATAACAACTATAAATGATTTTCCATTTTGACACGTTGATGATTTTTATTTGTCATAATCATCCACACGCACGATCAACCTGAAAACAAATTTAAGTGCTGTTGAGGATTTAAAGTTCCATCAGGCAAAATATAACGGTATTGCACGCTGGTTTTTGCAGACTTGCCTATCTACACGAAGCTATAGAACCAAAGGTCGTACATCGTGACATAAAATCAAGTAACATCTTGATTGACAATGAGTTCAATGCAAAAGTTTCCGACTTCGGTTTGGCTAAGCTATTGGGATCGGGGGAAAGCCATATAACAACGAGAGTGATGGGAACATTCGGGTATATGTGCTATACTTTTTTATGTTCTTTTTATTTGTGTCTTCTAATTATCTTTTTCAATGCAGTTTTTTTACTTTTAATGACTGCGTCGCTTTGTGAATTTCAGTTATGTGGCTCCAGAATATGCAAATACTGGCTTGTTGAATGAAAAGAGTGACATCTACAGCTTCGGTGTTCTACTACTGGAAGCTGTTACTGGACGAGACCCTGTGGACTACGGACGTCCAGCCGATGAGGTACGAAATTAATTTCTTTTATCTGATTAATAAGGCACTAAAATTTTAGCAAGTGGGAATATATGCTACTTTAGATAGTAAATGAAATGAGCCACAAATGTACATGTGGCAGGTTAATCTTGTTGAGTGGCTCAAAATGATGGTAGGAAACAGGAGAGCCGAGGAAGTTGTGGACCCTAACCTTGAAGTTAAGCCTACGACCCGTGCCTTGAAACGTGCACTTTTGGTTGCACTTAGGTGCGTTGATCCTGATTCGGAGAAACGCCCCAAAATGAGCCAGGTTGTCCGAATGCTTGAAACTGATGAGTTTCCTTATCGGGAGGTTAGTTTCTATGTCTGACTTGGAGTTTGGTAAAGCTAGGAGTTTGTGTGTGTCTCTATTAGGAGTTTGTGTGTCTCTATCTTTGAGTGCTTTTTAACTACTCAATTTTCCAAAATATGGGTTAGGCAATTTGTCTATGACTCTATGTTGAGCATTTATGTCATGTTATCCGTTTTTATGAGGTGTAGCGTGTAGAATAGCTGAACCTAATGCATATAAAGGGTGTTTGACATTACTTCTGCTTTAGAATGAGGTGATTTTTATTTACAGAAGTCGAGAAGTTTGTAGTAAAGTTGAGAGTCCTTGAAGTCAAAAAATAAATATGTTGATAGTGGGTGTTACAGAAAATAGTGATTTTCTAACACTTTATTAATTTAAATTACCATTTTGCCCCCAAATTGTATTCCCACGCTTTTATTTGATAATGATAATATAGTATTTTCATCTAATCTTTTGACAGAAAAGGTGAAGTAGAATTAGCAAATATGTTTACCTACCAATTTGGAACCCGTTTTGTCACCTCGACTGCATACAATAATTTCAAGCATTAAAAAGATAGCAAGAATCCCATCTCAGGCTTCCGACTTTTCTTACATACAGGATCGTCGGAGTCATAAAACCAGGACAACGAGCATGGAAATCGAATCAATGAAGGAGACGAGCATCTCAACTGAGACGGAAAGCAAAGTAGACCAATCAGACAGCCATACATCTCAGACAGTGGATAAGAACTGACAGGACCACACATGACTTTTGGATGAATTATTGTTTTCTTACCCTTCTGATTTTACACCCATCAGCCACATCTCCATACTGTTCGTATTTCCAAAGCTTTTTCCAAGAAAGATTCCTCCATGACAGAGAATTATTACGGAAAAAGATGGCCCAGTTTGAAATCTTGAATCATTGGCAGCTCTCTCAGGACCTCAGCTGTCTTCTTGCCCCCGAAATGACGAGGGCAAACATGTTTCTGTACAGAAGCCCGATGGATCAAAAGGGCCTTCTCTTCGGTAACATTATGATCATCATTCTATTTCCCGATTCGTGTTTCTTTGATTTCATTTATAGATGACATGTTTTATTAGTTTATCATTATCTGTCGCTCTTATATAAATTATATCGCATCGACAAGAAACTTTGTACTATATTTATCTCGTATTTCATTTCGTCCCGGCTTTGCAATGCAGCATATATTGGATCAGATCTAAGTAAGTCTCCTTTATTTTTTTTTTGAGAGGTTGTTAATGATTGGCCACATGGTAGCTGATAAATGTGGGGGTATGATTATTAGAAGTACTATTTATTGGCATCATGTTATGGTACTTTTGTTGAACTTGAGCTTTGTGAAATGAAAAGATGGACACAATTGAGACATAGTTCTAGTACTAGTACCCCACAACGTTTGAATTATGTGTCTTGTACTTCTTGACTTTTTCGTATGCTTATCCGCTTGGATTTAACGGCCATATTAGTCTGGTTTCTTGTTGTGGGCTGTGGGCCTTCTGCAGTTATCAGAAGTGATGGAGGGTTTTTCCTAAATTTTTTTTTTAAAAAAATTAAAGAAAAAGAAAGAAAGAAGATGAAGTGATGAGGGTTGGAATTATAATTTGGGACAATTACCTCAAAACCCCTAAAATGGAAGTGATGAGGGTTTGAATTATTATTAGGGACACTTACCTAGACAGTTGACACCCCTAAAATTTGGCATGCTTACTGAAACATCTCACGTGTTTTTAGGAGTTACAGTAATATGCTTGTCAAAAGTTCAACTAATAGAAAATTTAATAACTACGTACAATAATAGATTGGCTCCTGGAAAATTTAACATATGCCAAGTTTAAGTTTTGAGGGCTCTAATTGTCATCTTAAAGATGCTCAGGTTATGGTTTTCGTGAGTTGAATTGAAGATTTGAGCTGTTATTGTAATTTTTTTAAACTATAGGGATATTTTTGTAATTAGGTCAAATTTTAGAGGTGTCGAAGCAATTATTCATAGTAATAAAGGGACTACTGGACAATGTTGAAAAAAACTTTAGTTTTTCCTATGTTCTTAGTGTTAAATGGAAAATGGTCATTCTCTTGGTTGAGTGTATTGGAAAATCATGAAGGTTTAGAAAAAGTAAAGAAAACAATAATTGTCTAATGTTTATGAATATTTTTATCAAGTTTGACTTACCCATAATGTATATACACCTTGATCCAAATCATAAAATTAAAAGTACTACCAAAAATCAAGGTAGTAACCTCAATATCCTCGAGGTTTAATATAATTATAAAAATATTTCTTTAAATTTGAATAATCACTTTTATACCTCTATCGCTGATTTCGCATGGTGCATAATTAAAATTACAACTTTATCATAAATTTTGATTTTGGAGTTGAGATAAAAGAGGAAAGAAATAAGAAGATGAACAACGTATAGGAGATTTTTTTTTTTTTTTTTTTTAACGTAATCAAAATATGATTTTTTTTTTTCATTTAAAAAAAGTATGCGACCATCGGACAATTAACTCAAGAAATCGGTTGGCCGGTTTAACCGGTGTTATGTTCTGATTGCATGAACAATACTATCCAATTGTATTAACATTTATTTAATCTAGAGTCCTGTCCAGTTTTCAATCACGTTAGCCGAGTGGTCTTATTCAGTTTTCAATTAAATCAGCTGAATGGGACTGTTCGGTCTGGTCCGGTTTTTCAATAATCGGATTTAATCCAGTTAGAATGGGAAAAAAACAATTTGAAGACTTGGCTTTATTTTATTTATATATCGAGATAGGAATATATGAGAAAGAAGAAAGCAAGGCAACTTGGGCTTTGAATTGGTTGGGCCTCTGAGAACAGAGTCCAACCATATCCATAAAATTAAGGTACCCATGTGGCTTGAGCTATGTGAACAGTTCTCTACGTTTGAATTCATGAGTGTAGTCGGAGAACAACATCGATTATTATTATTATTATTATTACATCTGTACGTTTGAATTCATGAGTGTAGTTGGAGAACAACATCGATTTTTTATTATTATTATTACAAAAATGATAAAAGTTATTGTTCATAAATTATCACTATTATGGTCATTATCCGATACTGACGGAAGCTCTTTATGTATACCTTTTAACAAATAATCATTTACCCTTTACATGGTGTTTGTAACAGAGTATGCATACGCATAATCACTTATTTTTATTAAAAATAATTTAAAGAACCTCAAAAGTCGCTTCAGAGGTGCTTATGAAATGCAAATTATTGTTTATTAATTTTAGAAAACATACAAAAAAAAGTGAAATTTCTAAACACTTAAAAGAACTGTTAGCAACTTACAATTAAATGAGTGTTTTCCCACAGTGAGTAGGAAGTGCCGCCTTAATGTGTTTCAATATGATCTTCCTAAAAGTGTCATTATTGTTATTTGTCAATATCTAATAACTATAATTTGTATAAAAATTACTGTTGTTTGATAACATATGCCTCATAGTGCGTTGCTATTAATTTATAGTTTCATAATCATGTATGTATATGACAATTATACTATAATTATAAAACATAAACTTATTGAAGTGGTGTTTGCAACAATTATGCAAATGCATATCACATACTTTTACTGATAGTTGGAATAACCAAATTAAAATTAAGAGTATTTGAAATAGCCAACAAATTATTTATTGTAAGTCAACAAAAAATATATGAAATTTTAACTTTGCTTTTGCTTCTCCATTTTGTCATATAATTTCTATTAGGAATAGCATATATCACTAGATAATCAACTCTCGGGCTGCTTATGTGATAATAGATTATTGTTGATTAATATTAAAAAATTTACAATATAAATAGAATTTCTAAAAACTCAACTAGACATTTTAACAACTCATAATCATATAACTACTTCCCAAAATTCATTGAAATATTTCCTGAGTATGTAATGAAAATTTGTTACGTCACAATGTCTGTCATGGATGGTATACTTCAAGCAATATCAACTATATTTTCATGTCTAATTCATAAAATATATTCTTTAGTACAAGTAAAATATACATTAATGGGCTCGGAAGGATTCAATCAGGCTTCAATGGCTCTTAATTAGTCCATTATCCCAGTCCATGAGATTGAAGCCCAATTCTTCTTTATAACACCTCCATCCCCATAGGAACATAAATTCATTTTTTATATTCTCATTTTTTGAATATCACGACCTACTTCTTACATAGATGATTTATATCTCACTTATACGACCTATCCCTCATGTATACAAACTACTTCTCACATTCACGATCTATCTCTCAATCATACAAATTACCCCTCGTATATACAACCTATTCCTCACGTACATGGCCTACCTCTCACTTATTTGATATGCCTTTCACCTCTATCACCGACCATTGACGTATATGACCTATCACCACTTCAAGACCCTATTTGACTTGTTTCACAATTCTGAGTTAGTATTCACTTATAAGTTATGACTTTCATTTGAATCTCACGATCATGAAATATAAAAAAATCGATATAATTAGTCTTATTTGATGAACCCATACAATGTGTGTGCGTGTGTACATATATACCATTTTAAATATTATACATAAATTAAACCAAGGCAAAGGCTAGTGCCCATTTCCCGGCGGAAAGTAATGTTCGGAAATTTCGAAGATGACGAGGAGCCCCATCAGCAGGACGCAACCTAACAAATACCAGAAAATCTCCGCACGCACGTGCCAAATTGGGTTTGTCCGATACGGTCAAACGCGGCGCCCTTCCCGTGACACGTGTGACTGAAGCCGTTATCTTGGAATAAATATGCATTCTTTCTTTTTCAATGTAATTTCAAGTCTGCTTGTGCTATGTACTGTAAACCAATGTCTTCCACATTTTCTTGCAAGGAAACCACTGCTTGCATAATTGCTTGGTTAGAAAAAAAAAAAAAAAAAAATTGCATTGCATTTTCTATTTGTTAAAGTTAAATAAATAAGTTAAAAGGCAGCTAATTGCCATTTTTATTGCACATAATTACGAATTATATTTTGTGCGGCCTAATTAACATAATATATTTTTGGGATGACACACACACATATATATATATATATATATATATATGTTGTTGTTCCCACCATATGCAAAATAAAATGCTAGCTAATACTTTTCAGTTGGAATACCACGTTGATAAAATGTAAGAGTAGTAATTTTTTTATATGGTTTTTGTGGTTTGATAAAGCATATTTGGAAAATTTATATGATAATGTTAATTTGTTGATAAATTATTTATCCTATTTTAATCTCATGGTTACTAAATTACTTTTATGATTATATTTTCCCCATAACAATATACATGAAATGCTAGAAATTAAAAGCAAAAATAATGGAACAGCTTTTTTTTCTTTTTGCTGCTTTTGTCTTTTCCTTTGAAGATTAACAAACTACAAGTTTATTCTCTACTACATATGGTACATCAATAAACAAGAACATATAGGAATGTACAAATTTAATGCATTAATCGCACAGGTATTTCATGAAATTTTCTCTTACAAATTCTGCACTTAGAATCCTCTATTTTAAAACAGGGTTTCAACTCCAATTTCATATCTTAAATATATATCAAGTGTATCAATCTTTTTTTATAAAAACAATCGTATAAAAATCCACACAAAGTTTCCCTTTTTAGATAACCTTGAAAAAGGTAGAATTATATGATGAGTACTAATAGTATTGCATCCACTACATAATAAAAATCAATTCAGAAAACCCCTTTACCTCTTTCATACTATAAACAAAGCACATAGTATTCAACATCACTATCTTCCTCTCTCTCTCTCTCTAGAAAAAATTGTAAGAAAGAAGAAAAAGAAAGCATAAAGTATGCCAAAAAGCATAAAAAAAAAAGTAGGATAATAAATTTACTTATTTTCCCCTAGCCCCAATATCTTGATAGCAATTCTTGATCAAAACTCATATATACACCCTCCAATATGTCTAGTGAAAACAATAATCCTTATCCCTTCTATAATCCCTTTCACCAAGATTCAGAAGAGTTTTCATTTCCCATAATTACTAACCATAATCAAAATCATAATCCCATTAATAATCCCTTTGAGCTTCCTCAGAAAAACCCTAGTGAATTTCACCAATCTTCTTCTTCTTCTTCTCATATGAGCTTTTCCAGCACTTTTGAGTTTTCTTGTTCATCATCTGATCAAGTTGCTGCTTGCAATTTCATTAACAACTCAAGTGAAGTTGTTCATAATTCTTCGCCGTCGTGTTCTTCGCCTGAGGCTGGAGTTGAAGAGGATTCTTCTAAGAGCAAGACCGATCTGCAGACAAAAGCTAATTGTGAAGAAGATGATGGGAAATTATCTAAGAAAGTGTAGGTTTTATTTATTTGTTTATTTATTTATTTATTTATTTTTTTTGATATTTGAGTATCATAACATCAAGGTCGTGGGGAAATTTTTGTACTAACTGGAGTTTTCATGTTTGGTTAAATTAATTAAATAAACTAGCTTATTTTCAAAGCTTAAGATAATTGGATCCGTACATACTATTTTCCCACCTAATTTCTTTCTTGCAGTTCTTTGAGATATGCTTTATGGTATTGATTTTTCAATTCTTGAATTGATCAATTAGAAGCTGTACTCTCTCTCTCTCTCTATATATATATATATATATGCAATGGTATGAATCAATAAGCGATTCAGTTAATTAAAAAATAAGTAAAAGATCAAGGGATAAAAATAAAAGAAACCCTAATAGTATCTCCGACAGATATGATTGATTTTTTTGCAGAACTCATCATATATATAGATTTTTCAGACAAGAACTTAATTATAATGTTTTGGTTTTTAAATTTTGTTACCAGCAAAGCGAAAAAGGAGGGGAAAAAGGAAAGAGGACCTCGATTTGCCTTCATGACAAAGAGCGAGATAGATAATCTGGAAGATGGATATAGATGGAGAAAATATGGCCAAAAAGCAGTCAAAAATAGCCCTTTTCCAAGGTTTGCACTTATCTTCAGTTAGATCATCACTAATTTTCAGAGAATTGGCACCTTAGGTGAATCGAATCAAATCGGGTTGACAGGTTAATTATTATTCAAGTTTGTTTGAATTTTTATTGAGCTTTAAAAATTATGTTTGAAGTTGATTTGATCATTTCTATCAAAATTAGTTTGAACAAAGCTTTAATCAAGTCGAACACGAGTTCAGTTCGAACAATTTGATTTTTGTACACATATTTTATTATTTCATAATTAATTGAGTTGAAGTAGAAAAATGGGATTTAAGAACACTAGTTCAGTTCGAAAAAATTGATTTATGTACGCATATTTTATTATTTCATAATTAATTGAGTTGAAGTAGAAATGGAATTCAACTCTTACCAAAACTTAGTTTGGTAGATAAACAGTACTACAAGAAGTTTAAGAAATTACCACGATTGAAAGCTATTGTTAATAGAAAATAGTGGTGGGGAAAAGTCATTTGCTATATGTTCAGTACGATAATGATGTATATATAAGCCTGGTGGATATTTTTATCTTGACATATATAGCATCAAATGGTATTTTCACCTTGTTAATCTTGAGTTATTAATACTGCTTCTATCGTAGTGGTTAATTTTTGGTCACTAACTACTACTTTCATCACGATTATTAATTTTTTAATTGGCAAAATTCAATTATTTGATAATGAAAACTGAAAACGAACCAACCTCAAATGAGTTCCTAGCGTAGGATCAATCTCTGAGTCTGGCATTAAATCATTTGCTTTATTTTTCAACCACACATATGATAGACAACCTATATCTCAATAGTTGATTCATTTACCTAAGTTTCTCCAAGAATAATGGCTTTATTTGAGTTTACTCCAGCACTAGGCTAGACCAAATAAAAAATATCAAAAGTTTGTTAACTCCAAATTTTGTAATTTTCTCTCATATGCAGAAAATTATCTTAATTTATTCTATAATTTTTAGGAGTTACTACAGATGCACTACCCAGAAATGCGGCGTCAAGAAGCGGATTGAGAGATCACACGAAAATCCAACGGTGGTCATCACAACCTATGAGGGCCAACACAACCACCACAGTCCGGCCACCGTACGTGGCAGCGCCGCAATCATGTTGGCACCCTCTCTATTCTCGCCGCCAACGGCAGCGGCGTTTTCGGGTTTCTCTCAAGATCACCTCTTTTTCCCTTCAACTAGTAATTACCAAAACGCCCCAAATGCGGCTAACCATTTTACACAACTGATTAATTATCCCCCTTTTCAGCAAGGGCAGTCTCACTTTGGTGATCAATATGGGTTATTTATGTCTGATATGATTCCTCCTGACCTCCACAAACCGCCGCCATGAATGAAAAAAAAAAGAAAAGAAAAAGGCTTTGGTTATTCTTATTCCATTTTTGTCTTTAAGGGTATATGTATATTTCTTGGATTTGTAATTTAGTTTATTGGTGGAAAAACGTTTGAAGTTAAATAGTATGGATTAATTGGGAATTTTTAATTTAATCTGATTTATTTGATGGTTGTATCATTATTTTTGGATTTGAAGAAATAGGAGTCGTGCCCATATATGTATCATGATTAATGGGTCTTGTATTTTAGTATAGTGTTTCATTTTTGTATTTCATAACGTGACAATAAGATCAGTATGTTGTTATAGTTAATTATAGTGACAATTTTTATTGTTAGTAAACTGTCATTGTCACTGGTCACTGGCCACAATTTAAAATACTAATTAATTTTTTTTACCAATTGAAGTATATATAGTGTTAATGAAAAAACTATATATAATGGCAAAATAAGAAGTATTATTATATAAAAAATAATAATAGTGAAGAATGAAAGTTATTTTCACTAAATAGATTCTATTAGGGACAATTTTCATTCTATTAGGGACAATTTCTATTGTCAATAAACTGTCATTGTCACTGGCCACAATTTAAAATACTATTAATTTTTTCACCAATTGAACAATATGTACAGTGTTAATTAAAAAACTATATATAATGACAAAATAAGAAGTATTATTATATAAAAAAATAATAATAGTGAAGAATGAAAGTTATTCTCACTAAATAGATTCTATTAGGGACAATTTTCATACCACTGCTCATTTTTTCATTACTAATTTTATATTTTTTTTGCAGTTATATCGATGTAGAATGCGTAAATGCATTAAATTTGTCCATAATATTTTTTTCATCATGCGTAACAAGCATAACTAATTATGTATATCAAATTAAATACAAAATTAAAATAGAAGATTTGAAACAATAGAAAATTATGTGTTGCAGCGGTATAGAGCACCCAATATGTTGCTTTCATAATTTTCAGAAAATTAATGAAGTCTTTAATCCAGTGATACATTGGATTTCTAATCCAGGTTACTTTTATTTTTTTAAATTTTCTTAATTATTTGTTCTATAATAATTAGTATTATTAGTAATTAATTAGGCTTGAGCTTGGAGAATTAGTTCTATTTGCAGATATTGGAACTTAGAAATTTGGAATAAAGTGTTCCATTGGAAAATTAACATATTCTCGTTCAAGATGGCACATATTATACAATGATTAATTAGTCAATTAGAAATAATTATAAAAAGATTAGTCAATAATAAATCTAATTGGGATTTCGATATCTAGGTCCTCGGAGAACTTTGTGCAGATTATGTGAATATGTCCTTATTCTTGTGTTCAAATGAATAATTATTAATTATGGTAATACGATAGCCCTTTCTTTGTCAAGAAATAAAAAAGTCATCAGTAGTATTTAGGAATGGATTTCATTTGTTTTGCCTTCCATTTTCCTTGTCCTCTAATTGGTCAAAAAATCAGCTTTTGGGATCCTCTATTCGAATTTATATTTGACATATATTACAAACATATGTCAAGCGTGCATTGCTACAGGAAGACACGGGATGGGATCTCCTATTCCAAATTGTATTTCATCTCCTATTCCATGCCTTTAAATACATGTCACGTGTATTAAATATTTTCATATAAAAATATTTAGTAATAAATATAATACACGTGGCATGTATTTAAAGACATGAAATAGGAGATAAAACACAATTTGGAATAAGTGATCTCGTCCCAGAAGGGACTCTTTATTAATAGGAAATTTTTGGCGGATAAGATTTCATAAAAATTGTTCATACCATTGATGATTTATGATGAGACACTAACGAATTTTTGAAAAATTGAGCTATATATATGATGGTATTAATGATGAATTTATGATAAATTTCTTTAGATGTTTAGGATGGAAATCCCAATACAATAGTTAGTTGTAATTTGTGATGGATTTCAAATATGTCATAGAACTTGTCAATTAATTAGTAAAAAAAGCATATACTAATGGATTTGTGGCAAAACAAGATTCACCACGAAACGACATTAGTGATGAATTTTTTAAATAATGATGGACCTTTTCGCTCATGAAGAGGATGATTTTTGTAATGTTATATATATGTTTGGTACTCAAAATAGTTGATTTCATTGTTGATATTAATTTGGAATCAGTCGAAGAATTTTGGCTAGGGTTGGATTTTTGGAAATTTAAATATTATTATATTTATTTTATCATATATAAAATTATGTATTTCAAAATTTTAGGGGATGAAGAGCAACTTTTATAATTTCAAGAATGACGGAATTACAATTTTTTAAATTTATATACATAAATATGAATTTCAAAATTTTGAGCAAATGTCACATACGTACGGTGATGCCCAAATGATCAAGTCATGGAAGGTACGTACCAAGGACAATGGGACTTCACAAGTAACAATAAATTGAATCGAATCATACACTCAATCAATTACTTTTTACAATTAATTTTCTCAATAATCGCGGCGGAGAAAATGCCCCGCGGAAGTTGCAAAAAATCCTTAACATGTCGTGTGTTTTTGTTGCCACCATTTTTGTCCATGTTGAGGCTGCCGATGCATTATTGAGTGGGATCATTGCAAGATTGCGTACAAAGATAATATAACTTGTGATAAATAGTGATGACGCATTTTCATATCTTTTACATGTGGAAAAATCGTTGAGAATGTGCCAGAGCTGAAATTGTTGACCTTAGTATATCTCTATTCAATTAAGTACATAGAGATGGGCGGCATCTTGATGTTGGGTTCGCTCAGTCCCGTTTCACAAAATTCCTCTTTTTTGTTTCTGTGATGGGGACAGGGCTAATTGGAATTTGCTCCTTTTGATGGTTAATGAATTATCTTTTACCGATCTCGAAAAAAAAAAAAAACAATTAAGTATTTAGAGGAGTATAATTACCTTTGTACCCTTTTAGGTTTATTATAATTATCAATACACCCCTAAAGTTTGAATAATTACTATTACATTTCCTAGTATATACTTCAACTAATACATAATTATAACTACATCTCATAATATAAACGTATGTATATATTACAGTTATGCCCCTCGAGTTGGCATATAATTATAATTACACATCCTTATCCATGGAGTCAACTTATAATATTCAGGATTTTCATTATCAGTAAAGATAATGATCCAAATTTTATAGCGAGTTTTAGAGGGTATTAAGTTAATTATCCCATATATATATATATATATTATATGTGTGTATGTATACGTTGGCAATTGATCTTTACAAGGGGTGGTCTGATCAGGCGATATATAATTAGTAATTGAAGAATGGGCATATTTATATATATTTTATTAGGTTGAATGGTGGCGCACCAACCGGGTCACATATATATTCATCATACTAAATATATTTAATTAACTAAATATATATATATATATATATTTAATTAACTAAAGTTCGTTAAAAATAGATGAATAAACTAAAAATCAAACTATATAGACTACTAGTACTGGAAGAACTTGTAAGATTGGTGCATTGATGTTCCTTAGTTAAGCCTTTTTGTTATAGATTATTTGAGGGACGAGGGTCATATATATGATCATATTTTACAAGTTTGTAATTCATGATTTGGCTGAATCACTCATTCACACAAAAAGATACTAGAGAGAAATTAGATAAAAGAATATCACTCAATCGAAGTCAGTTGTTTTCTCGAGTCAAGATCTTAACTTCTTATTATTTGATCCCTAGACTGGTTCCCGAACCTCATTAGTTAACAAAGAAAGGGAGTTTAACATTAACAATTGGAGCTAAAAAATTTATTTACACAATAAGAATTTAATTAATGGGTTTTCTAATTTAAAGAAATTAATGAACTTTTACTATCATAAGTCCTCCATCGATAATTACTTAGACAAGGATTGATGTACATTTAGCGTGTTTAGGCACACTTGAAGTACGTAGTAATAATACCATTCCAAGTGATTAGGTAAACAGCTTATCAATTCTAATCTGGAATCTACATATGTAGCTTAGCTACCTACTAAATAGACACGTCACTAATTTCTATGGGCTTAATAATCATATTGTTATAATAATATTAATCATATATGGAACATTTCTATATATGTTGTATTAACCATTAATTCACGTACGCGTGGATTTAATTTTCATTCGAACATCGATATTGGTATTCCCAAAGATTAATAATGATTAAAAAAAAAAAAGGTAGCCGGATTTCTAATGTTATATTACTGCGTATATGACTATACCACCAAAAAAAAAAGAAGAAGAAGAAGAAGACCATATCCAAATGTTTTGGAACTTTTTTGACTGAATAATTAATTAGGTTTTTCTTGATTGACACAAACTATAATTAATTCAAGAATTAAACCTGTTAAAAGTCTTTATCTAGCCTTATTACATGATTCTTGATGATCATACAAGTCCTTCTTGGAATATCTAATTTATTATTAATCTTATAAATATTTATATATTAATAGTGTGTTTGATTGAACTTAAAAGTTCTCTAAAAATATTAAAAGACTTTAGTACTTAGTAGAAATTTTAAGAGGAGATTATAGGTTTTCAAAATAAATTATTAGGATGCAATAAAATTATTCCCTTTTAAAAAAATTAAGAAGTTCACGTTTATTTTAAAATTTTGACAGTCTTCTTGTGTTTAATTGACATAAGTGATAAAATGATATGGTCCTTAAAATAGTTGTTGAAATTGAGGTTTTTTTATGAGTATTTTTATTTTATTTTATTTTTGATATGAATATGTTGAAATTGATTAATATCGGATTATATTTTGAAAATAGTGAGGAATTTCTTAAAATTAAAAATTATTAAATCAAATTTTAATTTAAAATAAAAAAATTAAAAAAAAATATAAGTTTTAATATTAGTGCATAGAACCAAAAACCTTGGTTCAATGAGGTGAATTTATAAAAAGGGACAAATTTTCAGGAGATGATGTTATTATGGTTGTTGGGGAACCGAACTTACTCCCCAAAAAAATAATATATATTTCATGGCTTACATTACAATTCAAAATAAATAATATTCATTAATTAATAAATATTTTCAAGTAAGAAAATATTTCTACGTTTCGCACAGAAAATATATGAAATTGAGGCCCATATATTAACCAAACCCTAAAAACAATAATCTTTGTGGTGTGACTGATTCCAAACTGAAAACTGTCCAAAGATTGGTGGGTCTATTTTCTTGGGTTAGTTATCATGACCAGTCATATAATGACAGTTGGTATTGTTTTTGTGGGACTAACTGAAATGATTGACCTATTGATTAAAATAAAATCCTGACAAAAAAAAAAGGAAAAAAATAAAAAATAAATAAAAGAATGATATATGATTAGGATATTTGTAAGGTTGTTTGTGGTTATTAATAATGATAATTTTGTAATCAAAATAATTAAAATTAAAGAAGTATATGTTAGGATTTTCAAAATAAGTTAGGAGCTCTTGTTTTATATGATTATTTTAGAAAACTTTACCAAATTATAAGCTCTTCAACGTCTTGTAAGGAAATGATTACTTTATAAGTTCGGACAATGAGGGTTTGGTTTTATATGGTTTTAGTTGATAGTTTAAAATTTAGTTGGTGTAAAAAAGAGCTCGTTTACTTTGATGACTTAAATTGGTTGAATTATCCTTATTTAGATTAGTAATTATTTGAGTGGTTTGGTAAAATGCAGATTTGAAAGCTAAAGATAGAAAAAGCCCTTATTATTTATGGGAGATGTTGAGAATGAAATTTGATCCAAATCATGAAAATTTATGCACAAGCGGGGATAGAAATATAATTAACCAAAATTGATTTGAAAAATTGGTTTACTGAGCCATCCAATTTTGCAAGCTTTTTTTAACTCTCTTAATTATCTAACAAAAACCCGGATTGGGTGTGTTTCAAACTTACAAAGTAAACAATATCGGTTAATAAAGGTTTAAATAATCAAACCCCACTAATCATTAAAGTAAACATGGTCTAAGATGTTTTAAAAAGCTTATAAACTCATTATATATAATGCATGAATACAAATACAATGGCACAGATACAATAAGATACAGGCATGGCGATGCGAGTTTTCTCAAAATTTTCTAGACACGGCACGTACGATAAGGAATATGGCTATATGCATACACATATATTTGATATATTTTTTAATAAATGAACCTAACAATTGATAATACTAATATTTATATGCATAATTGATTATGATAAACACACCACATTAATCATAGTTCTTTCGGTCATAGTTTCAATTCAAAAACAAGAATAGAACAATAAATTAACTATCTAGCATATTGAGTTTAAAGATGCAAAATTAACAATCTAATAATTGAAAATTATCTAGTAATATAAATGAAATCTAGCGGAACTACTTGGTTATCGCTGGGTTCTTCAATAACTTCTTCAATAAAAAGAAGAGATCCAATTCCAGCTCATCAAGAAATAGATTTGTAATCGTGTCAAACACATCATTATCCATATCTAGCGCAAGATTCTTCTTTCATGTTTTAAATTTTTCGACATGCCGTGTGATGTGTCGAACATATATCTCATTGGTATTCATAAAATATCAGTATCCTGCAAATGTTAAATATTATATTTTATAATTTTTTAGTGTATCAATGCATTATAAAAGCTCCCTCAAATTCAACCCATTAATAGTCATGAAAGGGCAAATGAAAAATGGTTAGATCTTCATCTAATCACAGCCTCCCAACTGTCTCCAAGTCTTCTCACAAGTTCACTTCAAAAGTGGGCCAAAATCCTGCACACTCTCCATATCAAGAGGCAATAGGGTTTCAAGATCGTGAAGGTCCACCCTAGGGAATTTCAACCTAAACTTTGGTGATTGATTTGAAATAAAAGGCAACAAAAGGTGGCCAACCCACGTTTTAGTTCATTGCATCTGTCCATATTTCTTCCTTTCAACCTTTCTACTTAATTTTTTATTATTATTCTTTTTTTATCCAATAATTTATGTGCCAATGTGAAGAAAAGATGAAGGAATATCCAAATTAGTCAAGGTTTAAATTATTTCCTCGTGCATCATCTCACAGCTTTATGTTACTTTTTAATGCTAGAAAAAGGATTTTATTTATTAAATTTAATTTCTTTAGATATTTATGATCTCAATTAAAGTAATGATATGATAACACTAGTTTTCAACAGCAACTTTTCAAAAGAAAAGTGTAAAAGAACACAAAATTTATACCTTTTCAACTAACAAGATTAGGAATTATCGGAATATAAAGTTTCGAGTGATTGAAATTCAAATTAAAAGAATGGGAAGGAAGCTCACCCTTTTTGCCACAAATTATCTATATATAAAGCATCATCCCCTTAGTGATGGTGTGTTATTTATGATTCCTGAAGTACCTATTAATATTAACTCATTCAATAACTATTTATATCTCAATAAAAAATCATAATTGACTAATTTTCTCTTTATATTAAATTATAACTTTATATTAAATATATTAATTATATTCTAATTAAATATAGAAATAAAGTATTCATCATAATTTGATTTATATATTCATATTTTATGCATATGCATTGAGTGTGAAATGAACCACGAGACTGTTTCATTTAAGAAAACGGGGAAATCCGAAATTGGATCACAATGGGCTGACCTGAAGTGGGGAATCCAAATAGAAAAATATCGGCCTATACAAAGTGGGCTTCAGCCCAAATCACATTAAACTATTGGGTGCTGGTTCGCAAGACGAACTTTATGGATAAGGGTTGTATACACTTTCGGCCCTTTGGCCCTTTTGTTGTTCACCATGCCTCGAGCTTTTCTGTTTTCGTTTTATTGATCCTCCAGAAAAAAAAATAATAATAATAATAAAAAATAAAATTATTTTCCAGATATTATTCTTAATATCATTTCATTTTACAAATATATGAAAATTCACGTCTGAAGTAGTTGTTGAGAGACACGAAGCTAAGCAGATGATGCTGAATTGTGGCTCGTTGTTGCTTCAATGGCGGCCTTATTCGCGTGTGAGTACTGTGTGCTTAGCTTCTCAGTCTGCTACAGCCGACCAGCTCCGGCAACAGCTTGATAATCTTCACAAGGAGGCCGACAGTACAAGAGCCAAAGGTTATATTATGGTTTTAATAAATGAGTATTTCTGGAAATTTATAGTTTTTGATTTTTTGATTATTGGATTCTGGATAGTTAAGTGAGGAACTGATATTGTTGTATTGTTTTATGCAACTCATATTTTGTGCAACTCATATTTTGCAACTCATATTTTGTGGATTTCGTCTGCATAGTATTATTATTGGTGTTTTGATAAATCTAATATTTTTGGGAGGGTATGGGTCTGTTAAAGTTTAGTTCGATTCTTTATATGCTTAGAGTTTTAACTATTAAATATGAACTATAATCACACTGTAAATTCTGAATAAGATGAAGTGAAAGAATTCTTTGCCTCATCGCAATTTTATTAAAATGATAAGGATTTCAACTGGAAAGTACATGATTGCGCCCAAGATGTGGAGGGTTTAGATGTGTTGATAAAATCTTGGATGGAGTCTAGTGATATGTAGACCATGGAAGAGTTCAATAGGATACAGAAGAAGGTAAATTGCACAGTTGATCTTTGAAGAGCGGCTGAGCTGCCACGCAAGATATTTCTGCTGGAAGTATAAAGTGTGGACCAGGCACACATGGATAAGAGTTGAGGTTTTAGCTGAGTGAGTAATAGGTGATGTGGGCTCTTACGTGTGGGAGGGAGAATATGACTGATCTTATCCTGTGAGGGTAATTCTCTGGCATCAGAAATATAGGAAGAAGAACGAATTGACTTGTGGCTAACACCTTGAGCAGATCCAGAAGAGGATTGACTTGTTAATTGAAATTAAAAATGTGCTTTTAGGAGCTGACCAGTTTTCATATTTTATTTTCTTTTTACGACCAATAAAATAGAAGGCAGTATAATTGCTTGGCTAGCCACTTTAAGCTTTGAATTCAGGGAAACAACACATATGCCCCATGGTCCCTCCAGTTTAAATGTAGATCTTGGTTTAAAAACAACTTACAGATTTCATGCTATTATTTGAGTTTTACAGGACTTATGTATTAACATACATTTTCCTGGTGGTATGTATAGCTAAGGAGTCATCTGCACTCTTGAAAACACTAACTGATATTTGTGTTTCCAGCCAATAGTGCGAGGTTGAGACTCCTGCGGTTGTCTGAAGCAGTTGAGAAGCTTAGACGACAAGCAGCAGTTAGTGTTCAAACTGGGAGGGAAAATGATGCTAGGGATTTGCTATTTCAGAAGAAGAAGGTAATGCAAGCCATGGAGAGGTTGAAGGGTCGTATTGAATTGTTTGATGAGCTTTCTGCGAAACTGAATGAGGTATAGCTACATTTCATCCGTGCAACTCTGACTGTTCCAGTGAAGAAATTACTTACATCTGACAATTTATACTTGGAGAAGGATATGGGACATTTGGTTGATGTCTTGCAGTAATTATACATTGTAAAGATTTCCTAAATGTACATTCTGTACTGTAACTATTTGAAATCGAATAGGGCATGCAAACTTCGGTCCTGTTTTATACTAAAAGTTTAGAAATATAAATAAATAAATATATTGAAAGGGTATAGATTCGGACTGCATATAAGTTTTAGAGGTGTTGATGTTTCTGCACCCATTGCCTGTTCCAGTTCTAAGCAACATAGCATTTATTGGTCCTTTATGGTTGCTGCAACTAGGAATGTAACTTTATTGAGATAGCTGGGATTTCGTGTTATGGTGTGTACGGTGAAATACTTATTTTCCTATCTTTTCTCTGTTATAAGATTTTGTAATATGCCTTGCTATAAAAATTGTGTCGTGAAGCTTCCTCCCTTTAATTCCATCTCTATTGATTTTGGTGTTAGGATCACTATGTTCTTCCTTACATTTGGTGAGAAGTAAATTAAAGTGTGTGCAACCGTTGCATGGTCATGTGATAGATATGATTATTCATTTATCATGCAAGACTCAAATTTGTAGTTGATGGAAATGTTGTTTTTCATTACAGAGACCAAATATAGTGAAAATACTTCATCTTTAGAAGACACAAAAATTACATTGTTTTGTATAAGGATGACTCAGAAGCTCTTTGCTAATGGTACCTCCAGTAGTTAGTTTGCCGAATATTGCAAGTTACAGTTATAAGAAGGGTCTGTTGTAATTCCAAATGTTGCAAGATATCTTCAAGTAGTTGCAAAGGATAATGATGCTCTAATTTTTGTCAGTTCTGTGTTTTTTTAGAACCCCCCCCGCCCCCCCGCGCGCGCCTCCCTTCATTCCTTCCTCCCTTTACCACAGAAGACATTGTGAGATGCACCCACAAGCACATATATTTTTGTGCTTTCTTTCTTTCTTTTTCCCTTTTTTTTTTTGGGGTGTCTGTGTTTTTGTGTGTGTGCGCGCGCGTGTGTGTGTGTGTTCTGTCTGACCTTTTGTTGTCCTGGCAAAGGCAGTGGAGGGAATTCCGTTTCTGTTATGAATTTTAATAAGTCGAACTCCTTATGAAGATCATATTTGGTTTCAGGCAATTTCCATGAAGGAAAGTCTACTGATAGGGAATATGGCACTGGATCTCGAAGTTAGCGAGACAGAAGCCCCTAGTCCCGTTCGAATTGTATCTCCAACAGAGGAAAATTCAAATTATACAGTTGATAATCAGCAATTGGATCCGAATAATCTGGAAATTCCAGAGGATCAGGAATTACAAATAGTCTCCAAGAGTCAAGACATCCATGCTGAAAATGAGTTGAATAACCATAACAAGAGTGAAAAACGGTCACATGGTGCTGACGATGTTCAAGGTCTGAGGGAAATCTCCACATATGAGGACTTCCTGCAACACCTAGATCTACAGCTCAGTCAAATTGAAGAAGAACTTGAAACCTTTTTAAGGTTTTCAAATTTACTTCTGGAAAGCAGGGAAAAGCCACAATATTCAAAGGTGCAGCACGTGACAGAAATTCTTGAGAGCGTTCGTCATACTAGAGAGAGGTAACATGTAAACTAATTTCACTGTTGCCTAATGCCATTCATGTTTTTATCTGATTTTGCGTGTCACTGTACTTTTGGTTACACATTATCTATATGTTTACAGAATTGCAACTATCAAGCAAAGAAAATGAGATCTAATGAAGTGCATTTTGATGGATGTTGTCTTCTTCAGCAAATGAATTGATGATGGACAGCGAGTGGATATTTGTTTCTGGAACAGTCTTGGTACATTTCTTTGATCAAAGGAATCATATGCCGATTATAGTATAAAGATGAAAAACAAAGGGAGATAACCATGACCATGATGACAAAATGTCTGCTCTCTAGTTTCCTTTCATAAATTGTGGTCTATATATTGATCATCTTCATCTTTTCTGTGTTAAGTATTTTTTCTTCTTGTACATAATAAAGCTTTCTGCATCATATTGGTATTTTCCAACTTGAATTTATGTTAGTTTTTCGAATTTGTACCATTTTGCTGCTTATCTTCTGAGGGTGATAAGTGATTTATGTCCTCCAATTTGCTCTAGCATTTGCTATTATATCATGTTAATAATTCCAATGGCCCACAATGGTCACGGCACATGGACTCATAGTTTCAAATTATTCCTTAATTCTTCCATCTAGCTCGGCTTTGAGCTTGCCAACTCCACCAGGTAACTGTTTTACTTTGTTTAATAGCCTCTCATAAACAGCCTGTAAAAGTCCTGCTTCTTGTGATCAAGAACATATGTAACTAGTCCACTTCACTATATTTTGATGAATCCAATACAACGAAGGTGACACCAGAAGTGCATAAGTTTGTCATTGTTGTGATTGATCTCGATAGGTCCAGGGCTTAAAGAATTGTCAGAGACAGCATAGCATCTCTTCCACAGGTTCCTGGCAACGGGACCATGATGATTGTCTTGTAAGTTTGCTTGTTCCATTTGAATTATTAAAAATGTTATCTAAACAGGATAACTCTCTTCAGATTTTAAGAGTTCTCTGTGGGTTTGATGTTGGCAGAAGGATGGGACCATATTTTGCAGGTGAGAAAATGGTTCATCCATGCGGAAGATTCTGCATTTCTGTTGAATGGAAGTTACTACGAATTCTATAAGGTAAGGATTAATTTGAAGCATATAAAGTTTTCATGGTTGGTCCATCCATATATGTTATACTGTCTTCGACCTTGCTTACAATATACTTTGCAGTAACCTAGAAAATTATGTTGAACTTTGGAATAAATTTTATGATATCAAATATTTATATACACATATATATGGCTTATAAGTATAATGTATGCTAATCCCAATCTTAAGAAAAATTGACCACACACTTAAAAGAAATAAAAAATAACTTAGTGACGATCTGTCCAAGTACTTCATATGTATAGTATAATGTGATATTGTATGCATTGTAGCAAAAATAAACAAACAGATAAATAAATTTAATCTCTAGATATTACATAAATTCAGTCTGGAGTTAATATTTATCTCGGTATCCTTGTATATTCATGAATCAAAATACTTATCTAATCACATATCTTTTGGTCAAAGGTTTAATTTTAATATTTTAAAGAAAATATTAACCATAAGGTTTTACAAGTGAGTTTTATTCCCACCGAGCACATGGGGGCTTTCTTCTACCATATTTGAATTCTACTTTGTAGTAGTTTGGTTGTGCTTGTTAAATATATTTGATATTTGAAGGTACTGAAGTATTTATGTTGATGTATTCATGATGTATCGATTGAATATAATTATTTCTCTAAAGAAAATATTTTAAAAAAATATCTCATGCCGATGCATTGACTTTTTTCATTTGCTTCAAGTATAATATCCCTTATCCTTCATTTATTACCGCTTGGAGGTCAAGACTGTTAGTAGTCACTTGTGATATGATAATAGATTACCTCAATTTTATTAAAATTTCTGACATCCATATTTGTTTTATTACTAAATATTATTCAAATTGATTGAGAAGAACTAAGTAGATTATTGTAATTGAAAAAATAATCAAGTTTATGGTTCAACACCACCAGTGAAAAATATTGCTATTTACATATTGTAATACATTAATTTATACTAACCTATAGTTATCATCTTCTCATAGGATTATTTCTTTCAGATGTTAATTAATATTATTAACCAACTATTTTCCTTTATTAATATGTTTTTCTAATTATCAGTATCTAGTGGAAATAAGTTTATACAATAATTTCAGAATATAATATAATAATAAAACATTATTATTCTCATTATCTATGTCTGAATATTTATAATTTTTAAAAGTAGTGAATGGTAAAAAATATTTCGTATGCGTGTTATATTGTAGATTTAAGCACATTTGGAGCAGGTTTAAATTAAAAATTCTAGACTAAGTTGTGTAGTGCATCAAATCGATTTACAAAATCACACACTAAATCCAGAACTTTCATTTCTGGGGTCTTAAAGTAAGAGTATTGTAATCTTGAGTAATTAATTTTTCTTTTCTAAATTTCAGAAATCGAACCAAACATAGCAATTTGATGTAAGGTAAGCAAATCAATTAGTTTTCTTAATTTCTTTTCCAGTCAAACAAATTAAATGGGGCTTGAATATTACAATTAGAAAAATTAATAAGAATTCATTGAATCTCTTAATTTTGGTCATATCTTGTGGAATTGAATTCCCGTCATTCATGGCTGAATTTTTGCCGTTTCATTCACTAAAAGAAAATCTAACAATGGAAACTACTGAAAAAACACAAAACCCTATATCTATACATGGAAAGAAAGAATAAATTTTTGGCATATAATTCTATAATCATAAACTCAGCGATATTCCTATATATATAATGATACAGTACTAAGAAAAGAGAAGCGTATCTAACATACATTTACAAGGGGTTTCCAAGAACGAGAATTAGAAGAAAAATGGCGACCAAATGTGTTATAATTCTCTTGTTTTTGTCCTTTGTAGTAGCTGTCAATGGTGAATTACGACCAAAGTTCTTTAATGTGAACAACTATGGAGCAGTTGGCAATGGAAGAACGGACAACACTCAGGTTAGTACATGTTTGAGTAATATAACTAAAGAAGGAATTATAATTAGTAGGAACAACCCGAAACTGTGTACAAAGATTCAGAGATTAGGTGTGTTAAATCTTTTTTTTTTTCCGAAAAGATAAATTATTTGTGCTTGTTATATTTTTTTTTTGTTTTTCTTTATCAAGCATTTCCTAAGGGCATCGAAAGATTGACCTGAAGAAATAAGTGAAAAGAATAAATTATAGGTGCTCATTTAGTGTGTTATAAGAATAAATCAAGGGTTCTTGTTTATTGTGTTGTTTGTTGTTTTTCTGCATTTGGCATTTCTTAGGGAATGAGAAGAAAATAAGTGTAAATATTACTTAAGTAAAATTTTTTGAAAGAATAAATTATGATTTCTTGTTATTGTGGAATTTATTGTTTTTTTCTGTATTAGGCCTTTCTAGGCCCTAGCAAGGAAATAAGTGCAAAGATGGTAACTTATTTATTTTTGAAGGAATAAATCATGGGTCCTGCTTATTGTAAGAATAAATTATGGGCTCTTGTTTATTTTCATGTTTCTTGTTCCCCCATTTTTTGGTATGAGCCTTTTCTTAGGGCATGGCTGAAAACATAAGTGAAAAAATTGCATTTATAGCTTTTTCCAAAGGGATAAATTCTGCTTCCGTGTTATCGTGTTATAAGCACAAAAAAATCATGGATATATGTTTTATTGCGATGTGTCTTGTTTTGATGTGCTAACCTTTGTCAAGGCATGAAAAGGAAATAAGCGCCAAAAATAATGCGAAACAATTTGAAAGAACTGGGTCAACCGTTCGAACCAAAAATAAGTAGGCTTATTTTCCGTTCACTTGAACTGAATTTCCAATCTGAACTTAAACGTAGATTGATCTTGCGTTCGATAAATCCAAGAATTCAGATTTTATCATCGAATTGTAAAAATAATAATTCCAAGAATTCTCCTTTTGTTATGTCTCGTAAAAATTACGTACATAATGGATCCTTGTGATTTTGGGTGCTTGTTCTTTCTTTGCAGGCGTTTCTTAGGGCATGGAAAGATGCCTGTGCATATCATGGAAGAAGTAGGGTTTTGATCCCACGAGGAATATATCTTGTGGGGTCAATAACCTTCGTGGGCCAATGCAATGGCACGATGACTTTTCTAATAGATGGAACTCTTAGAGCTCCAACGGATCCCCCAGAGTTCTTTAATGACACGTGGATTGGTTTTAGATACGTGAATAAGTTGACGGTGAAAGGTGGTGGATATTTGGATGGCCAGGGAATTTCTGCCTGGAAGTATAATGATTGCAGCAAGAATCCTCATTGCAAGCCTCTTCCTACTGTAAGTATTAGTATTTAAGTTAGATTTGCTGTTGTAACTGGAAATAATGTTAAGCTTTTGCCTTTAATATTTGGTATGACTTCATTGTTTGTTATGTTTTTCTTGCTGTTGTTTTCCTTCTAATTGAGAGATTATGATCTCTTTAAGCTCGTAAAGGATTTTTTTTCTTTAAAAAAAATAAATTAATGTTTATGGTTTCCTTGGAATTTGGCGGAATAATATTTTGAGCAAATTTCTAAAGATTTTTTGCCTTATTGGTTTTTCTGGATTTTAGGGTAATTGATTCTGTGTCCCAATTTGGAGTAAGTTTACAATCAAGCCCTGATGG
Organism: Handroanthus guayacan; assembly: GCA_014898755.1. NCBI lineage: Eukaryota > Viridiplantae > Streptophyta > Magnoliopsida > Lamiales > Bignoniaceae > Handroanthus > Handroanthus guayacan. Next base: position 329,823 of record JACFYI010003648.1, read on the forward strand.
CTGTTGAATTTTGTAAATCTGTGGGTCGTACGTTGGTTAAAAATACATCATCCTTACTTTATATAGAAGAGGTTTCAGATTTGAAATCTTTATTTTACAGGTCCTCATTCTGTTGTCTTGAGCCTAGATCTGTCTAACTGTATCAAAAAATTATTGGAAAAAAAAAAGATCTTTTTTTCGCCAGTGTGATGCATTTCTAATTTTTTGTAATTAAATGTATTTCTAAAACTCAGTTCGGTTATTTTACCCTACTTAACATGAATAAATATCCATTTCATTGGGCTGGTCCCTATTATGTTTTCTTTAAGAAAAAGGTTGTCCGACTAGTTTCTTGTTCTCAATGCAGACATTGAGGTTCGATTTCATTACAAACTCAAGAATCTACAATATTCGGTCACTAAACAGCAAGAACTCCCACATCAACATATTTGCATGCTCAAACATGAGCATCAGCCACATCAGGCTCACTGCACCAGCAGACAGTCCCAACACAGATGGCATCCGCATTGGCACCTCAGACAACATCCACATTTCTCGTGCTGTAATAAGCACGGGAGATGACTGCATATCCATGGTCTCAGGAAGCCGCAACATAAATATAACTGAAGTCACTTGTGGGCCTGGCCATGGTATCAGCATTGGAAGTCTCGGAAGAAGCTCCAAGGAAGAACACGTCAAGGGCATAACCGTAAGAAACTGCACTTTCATAGGATCAGACAATGGCGTTAGGATCAAAACGTGGGCGCCCTCTAACTACAATTTGGCTTCGAACATAAGTTTTCAAGACATTGTCATGAGAAACGTGGACAACCCTATTGTTATTGATCAACAGTATTGTCCATTTTCTGGTTGTCTAGTGGTAAGCTCAAATCTTCTTCTTCAAGCTCCTTTTTTGAGCTTTTCTTAGACCAATTTTCATGATAATAGTCTTTTCATTACAGGGTGAATCAGGTGTGCAGATAGAGGATGTGACATTTAAGAACATCTGGGGGATTTCGAGTACAAAAGTTGCAGTGAATTTACAATGCAGTGGAGCGAGGCCTTGCAAGAATGTTAAGCTAATAAACATCAACTTGGCGTACAAGAAGCGTGGAGGTTTGGCAACAGCATCATGTTCTCATGTGTTGGGCTCATCGTATGGGAAACAAATACCAGGCGGCTGTTTGTAGCAGTGTTTTATCATTGGGTCATCTAACTTGGAATGTAGTTCTAGATGACTTATTACCTAGGGTTGTAAAAAATATATGAATATCCGATCGATCAACCATATCTATATCCAGAATTGGTAGATATTTATCTGCATTCGACTAATATTCGAATGTATCCCTGTTTGTATCCAAAACTAATGATGTGGATGTGGATATGGTTGTATCCGTATCTGGAGTGTCTGCATCTGGAAAATAATATTTAACTTAATGTTTCACTTTTGTCTGTCTTTACTTTTGTTTTGGTGCGTGTTTGAAGCACTAATCTTTAATCATTTGAAGTTTGTTTGTAGTTTTCTCAAATTGTGTAATTTTACGGAGGAAATTTAATTTTTTTGGTCAGTGGTGTTGCTGGTGTAATTTCTACCAAACACAAGCAAATCTGAATATTAGACTGCAGATGCTGGATGCTTGAGCAGTGGCGGGACTCATGGTGTGGGAGTCGGCAGATTGATGTATCCCATATTGACCATAGAATGCTAGAGAGGAAAGAGAAGTAAATAAATGGAGACTTGAGAGCGTCAAAAAACACACTCGTTGCTATTGATTGTGATCAAGAAAGTCCATTACCTAGGTTGGTGACCTTCATTGCACTTGAGAAGACCTCCTGAAGGTTGGCCCTGTAGTGGTTGAGCCTACGTCATAATTTCTAGCAAGGAGGCCTAAGTTCACGCAGCTGCTGCCCAATTCATATTCCCAAGTTATCCATTACATAATTTTGACAAACATTGAACTAAAACTCGAAAACCTGAATCTTGAAACTAAAAAATGCAGAAATCAATGTTTCACAACCACAATCAACCTCTAACCGGCAACGAACTCATGGACTTCACCATCCACTTCAATCGAACTACATCCAGGTTGTTTCTCCATCTTCTTCTTCCTCATTTTCATCCTTTCTTCTACTCCTTTCTTGAACTGCCCTCCAGCAGCATAAACGTTTGACAACAGTACATAAGCACTTGTCTCATCTGGATCCAAGATAATCAAATTTTGTGCCGCCCATTTAGCAATGTCAACTTTTTGATGAATCTTGCAAGCCGATAACAATGATCCCCATATAACAGCATCGGGTTTCATTGGCATGCTTCTTACAACCTCAGCTGCTTCTTCTACGAGTCCTGCCCTGCCTAAGACATCAACCATACAACCATAGTGTTCAATAGTTGGTTCAATCCGATATCTCTCTCTCATCAGTTTGAAGTACTCTCTTGCTCTATCAACTGCACCTGAATGATTACAAGCAGTTAGAACCCCAACAAAACTCACAGAATCCGGTCCAAGATTCGAAGATTCAAGCTCCAAGAACAACTCAAAAACTTCATCTTCGAATCCGTTTGTCGCTAAGCCCATCAACATTGAGTTCCAGCACGAGAGACCCTTTTGTGGGACTGTCTCAAAAACTTGACGGGCCGTCTCAACTTCTCCACACTTGCAGTACATGTCTATGATTGCTGTAAGAACAATCACATTACATTCAATATCATTATTCTTGATGTATTCATGAATCCATTTCCCTTGTTCAAGAGCTCCTAGTTTTGCACAAGCATTCATCATGCTAACCAGTGTGAACTCACTTGGCCTCATCTTTTTCTCCTGCATTTGTCTAAAAAGATCTAATGCTTCAATCCACTTCCCATTTCTAACATAACCACTAATCATAGTATTCCAAGAAATCTCATTTCTACATGGGGTTTTACAGAACAACCTCCAAGATTCCTCAACTTCCCCACACTTTGCAAGGCCCATAATCATTGAGTTCCAAGAAACAACATCCGAATCATTATTTTCATCAAATAGTTTCCATGCATTACCCAAAAGCCCACAATTTGCATACATATGAATAATCGAGTTTCGAATAAAAGGATCAAATTCCAACCCTAGTTTAATGACTCTTCCATGGAGCTGAGCCCCATTTTTAGCCAATCCAAGCTGAGAATAAGCCTTGAAAACTGAAGGATAAGTGAGCTTCTCAGGCTCAACCAATGAACTCATCAACATTTCAACAAAAAGTAAAATTGCAACATGAGGGTCTGAACTCTGACAAAAACCTCGGATTATAGTATTCCAAATGAAAAGGTTTGGTTTCTCAATCTGTCTAAAGACTGAGAATGCATAATCCATGTCCCGGGCCGGGCCCGTGGCGCTGAAGGCCAAGATTCTGCTAGCTGCTATGGTGTCTTTGGCGAGCCCTGTTTTGATGATTTGGGCATGGATTTTTCTCAGGTCTTTGATTGTTTGGCCTTTGGTTTCCAGCATTGTGAGGAAGGGTTGGTCTGAGATAAACTTTGAGATAGAGGTTGATGGTGGATTGAAGCAGCAAAAACATGGTGGCATTCGTGTGTGTATATATATATGTATGTATGTATAGTTCTTATAGCTTCAAATGAATGTGAATTGAAGCAAGAAGAGCTGCATGATTGTTACAGATGAGTAGAGATTCTTACCATTAATGCATGGCTTGTAGCGTGTATTTGGTGCTTTTAAGCGTTATCAATGGAGGAAAACTAGTAAAATTTCAGTTGCATTAGCTAGCAACAGTCTCTGCTAATGGATAAGGTGTTATCTTTTGTTCGGAGCCATAAATTATAGGATGGAGTAATACATTCATGCTATTTTTTATATAGCTTAAAAATGAGTATAGTTGTCATAATTATATAAAAAGTAATAATAATAATATAAAAATTTGTACGTAATTTTGTTCCTGAATTTAGTGTAATAAATCATAATATACTTGTTTTTATATTAGTAATGAATTTTGTCCCATCCCATAATATTTAACTATGGATACAATAATATATATGCACAGAAAATGAATGAACTAAAATATTGATATTTATCATTCACTTTTCATAATGAATTTAGTATTATTAGGCGTTTTATTCCTTTGTTAATTGGCTTTTTAATTTGCTCTGTACTGTATTGTGTCAAGAATTGCAGAACTTGCTCGTTAACTAGCTTTTTTTTTTTTTCCGATGTATTACGTAAACTTCATTGAACAAGAGAATTTGTGTACAATTTCAAAAATCGGAAATCCCCCATCACAAAAACAACAAGTTGGGAGATTATCCACCGAGATAGTTCCAGAAATGTCAAAAAATTCGGCCCACTTGGCAATGTTGTGAGCCTTGCCAGTTAACTAGCTTAATTAGACTATATAACATCAAGTTGTTAATTAACTTAATTAAATTATTTACATTCTTGGACTTCCTAGTACTAGTATTAGTATAAGTATGGTCAT
>JACFYI010003648.1:353443-369685 GCA_014898755.1 Handroanthus guayacan
ATATATATATATATATCCTTTTTTGTGATTTCAAGTAGTTTATTAACGGCAACAATATGTATACTCGATATGTATATATATTTTTTTTAATGTATAAATTTAAATTTATAATAATATTTATAGGAAATGAGCATTTGACCATAATTAAAATAATTTTGACTCCATAATTAGTAATCTTGAATTTTTTTTTATGATAGACAAATTCTTTATGTAAATATGGAAAATCCTCATTTATTCCACTGTGAATCTTGAATTCAAAAGGAAAAACAATTTGAATGATTCCACGAATTCTCGAGAAGGAAAACAATATTAAATTATATTTTAGGATGAGACAATTTTATTGTACACGTTAAATGAATTATTTCATTATCCTAATTGAAAATGCGGGATAGTCCGGTGAAAATTTGATTTATTCTTTAAATAAAAATTATTGCATTGTTGATGTTTAACTATTTGGTATGTTGTTATGTTCAGTCCTGATGAGTCTAATTGAATGCTTTACTTGTATAGCATATTACAGACATTCCGTATTTATTATAATTCTTCGATTTGCCAAAGTTGAATTACAATGCCCGTGAACTGAAAAGTAATCTATGTAGAATACTTGGCATATTATATATAAAAAAAATAAAATAAAAGAATTCCTGGCATATAATACATAGGTTTGTGGGTCATTGTCTCAACTCCTGTCTCTTGGTGGGGAATTTTTTTTTTTAATATTTTTATTTATTATTATTATTATTATTATTTTTATTTTTTTTCTAAATTCTTACACTTCTTGCAGAGTCACAACTGCATACCATCTAACTTTTTGTTAAACCTTCCTCTTTGAATCTCCTCTTTCTTCATCTTAAAGACACTTTCCTCTTTAGCCAAGAATATTGAAAGAATACTGAATTAGTGTTATAAGTAATATATAATTTACAGAGATCATGTCCTGAATCTTTTCGAAATGAGATCGAGACACTTTATGACTAAGCTCGGGACTTGAGCAATTTTAAAATTAGGACAGGTCGGCACAAAGGAAATACTTGTATGCACTCGCCCCTAACTGTTTTATGTGAAGTAATATAATGGTAATAATTTGTAATCAATAAGGATATCTGATTAAAATTTCTCAAAATCAGTCTCCCTTCAAAATGAGAAACGTTGCCCCGGGCTACAAGGTTGTATGGTTGTATTCTTAAATTTACTTTTCTCCGTTTCCTCTCTTTCCGGTTTCTCCCATTTTCAACAGAAATAGTAAGTTTCTACGTTTTTTAACATACTAACTGCAGAAAGTTCAGCGATTGTAGTCGCCAAGTTCACCCCGCGGAGTACTACAAGAAGGGTAGAGGACCCGCCACATTTCTGGCTCCAATCTCTTCACTCTCTTGGCGGCAAGGTCGCCATTCTAACACATAACATATATATATACACACACACACATAGATACACATATAGAGAGACAGAGACACGCAGAGAGAGAGAGAGAGAGATGGAGAGGCCGAGGAAGAAGCAAGTGCTGCTTTTCCACTGTGTGGAGGCTGAAGATTTGGCACGCAAGGTTGCTGCTCACTCAGACCTCATTCAGCTCCAGTCCATTAACTGGAGGTAAACCAACCCCACCAAGAAAATGAAAAGAGAAATTTTCTGTTTGTGCCCCCTATAATGTTGTTATTTTCCTTTCTTCGTATGTAGAAAGTTTTCGTTTTTGATTTGATGAGAATGATAGTATTTTGTATGTGTTCTTATGTTGCTCTATAGTGGGTCACATTTGTTTTTTGAATTCCTATTGTTACCCGAATGGTTTATGCTTTGCCTCCAGGCAGATGTGTAAAATTTTACTCAATTGTCATTTATTTATTTAGCTCGAACCTTAAATTTTTTTGTCTAGTATTTTATAAGGCATTGTTTAGCTGAAATGTTATGATTGTATACAGGAGTTTTGACGATGGATTTCCAAATCTTTTCATAAAAAATGCACAAGGTATTCGAGGCCAGCATGTCGCTTTTCTAGCATCTTTCAGCTCAACTGAAGTCATTTTTGAACAGCTTTCAGTCATTTATGCACTTCCAATGCTGTTTGCTGCCTCATTTATGGTTGTGCTGCCTTTTTTTCCAACTGGTTCCTTTGAACGTGTTGAAGAGGAAGGCGATGTCGCGACTGCATTTACCTTGGCTAGAATGCTATCTAACACTCCTATCTCAAGGGGTGGTCCGACCAGCTTGGTTATCTATGACATTCATGCTTTGCAGGTTGTTTACTATATCCATACTAATTGCTACTTGTCAAGATGATTCATCTTTTGTCTTTGTTTTAGAGTTGGGAGGGCTGTCGTATCCTTTGCTGTATAATTCAGACAAGATATTTGGTCTTGTTGCCCTTTCTCCTTTTGGCCTTCTAAGGACTTGTACTAAAGTCACATTTTGCCTCATAATCTAAGATGGAACAGAAGATGAACTTTATTTTGATCTGCTTATTTTCTACAGGAAAGATTCTACTTTAGTGATACTGTTTTGCCTGTGTTCGAGAGCGGGATCCCACTTTTGAAGCAACGGCTTGAGCAACTTCCAGAATCAGACAAGGTGAGTACTTTCGTCGTAAGGAAGATATTACTATCCCTTTTTCTCCTATAATCTTTTTTTATCAAGTTCGTCAACTGGTTCCTATTTTTTTTCGCCAGATAGTCGTTGCATTTCCAGATGATGGAGCTTGGAAAAGGTTCCACAAGCTGCTCAGCCATTTCCCAATGGTTCGTCAATATTAAAGATATTGATTTTCTTTATCTGTTACTTTGGATTTATAATTTAAGCATCATGTGTCCCACTAATTGGCCATAGGTAATCTGCAACAAGGTTCGTGAAGGAAACAGAAGGATAGTTAGGATAAAGGAGGGTGATCCCACTGGTTGTCATGTTGTCATTGTTGACGATTTGGTGCAGTCTGGTGGCACCTTAATCGAATGTCAGGTCTTCCTTCTAGCCTTCCATATTTAATTTTGCAAGACTCTGTACCTTTCCCAAAGGCATACGCCTCTAGTTATCCACCCAGGTTTTTATTTTTGCTGAACTATGAAACACAGATTCTTGGCTAAACATTTGACAGAGTAAATTGAAAAATACAAGACTTACGTTAATGGCGGTTGTTGTCATTTTAGAATGGTAAAACAGCTCTATGTTCACATTTTCACGCATCATAAACCAAAGCTTCCTAAATATGAAAATGGGTTCTTAAACTAAAGTAGAGTCTCCAACAGAACAACTCGTATATTCGTGTAGGCATTTTTTTACGTCAAGTTGGCCGTGAATGAAGATGGAATCATGATCATCTCCACAAAATGTTTTATACTCTGAAAACTCAACTTTTAAGGGTGATTCAGGTTGAGATAAGTGCTTTACACGTCAGGTCCATTCTAATTTCCATGTGATCCCCAAACGGTGATCCAGAGAGTTAAACTGTGACCTAATTACATTAACACTTGTTAGGCTCAGTGAGGTGGCCTTAGCCCTTCGATTCTTAAGTTGAAACAACTTAGAAAATGGTCAATAAAGAACTATAGATGTAAGAAAGTCTCCTCACGATAGCGTGTTACCTTCGATTATGATAGGTGGACTGCATATAAGTGTTCCAGATGTACTATGTTGTAGTGGACCAAGCATCACCATCCCGGCTTTTGTTGTGCTGCCATATCTACTGTCCAAATCTTACTTGTTGGTCATTTCGGGTTAATACTATCCAAGTACCAAAAAAGAAGGGGGGGAAAAGGGCAAAAAAAAAAAAAAAAGGCACTGATCCTGCCCTGTTTAGGCTTCGCATTGAACTTTTGGGGTATTATGATCATTCAAGTATTTTCCAACCAATAACATATAACAAATGCACAACTTTACCTTCCTGCGTATCGTTTTTATTTTGTCAGAAAGTTCTAGCAGCTCATGGTGCAGCAAAAGTGAGTGCCTATGTCACTCACGGCGTCTTCCCAAAGAAATCATGGGAGCAGTTTACGCACAAGAATAACGGTATATTTGCTTTTACTCATCTATTGTTCTTTCTTTTCTGTTTCTGGTTCTGATTTCCATTGATCTTTTAGAAGAATCGAAGGAGGCATTCACCCACTTCTGGATCACAGATTCTTGCCCCTATACTGCAAAAGCAATCACGGGTAAAGCTCCTTTTGAAGTGTTGAGCCTCGCGGGATCCATAGCCAATGCTCTCCAAATCTGAGGATTTCTGAAATCAACTAGTCTGATTGCTAATTAACAACTCTGTTTTGCATTGAAAAACTTAAGTCTTAGAGCTCTGATTCTTGTTGGCAATTTAAACAAATAGCTTGATCTTCTTTGTCCAGTCTCATCATGCCTTGGGGGACAAGAGGATGTAGAATTAACTTGATCCTGTATTTGAAGAATTTGGAGATAGCTTCTTTAAATTCATAATAACAAATCTGTTTAACTTGTTTTCAATCAGGGAACTTTGAATCATTGAACTTTTATGTGTTTATTTTTGAGCTTCTTTTTCTTTTTCTTTTTTTTTTCTTTTTTACCCCTTTTTGAGTTATCTGGAATCTAAAATTCTTGTCGAATATAAGAAATTATATTCTCAAATAGAATTTCAAATTGTTCTTTTCAAAGTAAACAAGAGCCATTAAATTCCATCCATTCAAGTATACAGTTTGCATGATGTAACATTATTCTCCAGACGTCTGGAAACCTTAATTAGCTTCATTTCCAAAAATCCATTCTTTGCAGTATACATTTTGCATGCTATAACATGCCAACAATTATAATCATTTCTGGACTTAAGAGTGCATTTACAACATCTTTAAAAAATCTTTTTCAGCTTCAAATAAATTTTAACTGTTTTAGAGTGGGACTTGGTACTTCTGCCTTTGAAAAAAGAACAGGTTAATTTATTAAAAAAAACAAAAAAAGAAGACCCTCGAATGAAATAAAACTGACCTCTCTTTAAAATCTCCTTCAAAGGGAGATCAGGGTTTAATTCTCATTTCCAAAGATATATAAAGGAAAAAAAATAGTTAAAAAGTAAAAATTACTTAATTTTTACAGCTTTTCGATACTTTTAACTTCAAGTCTCATACAATAGAAGGTATTGTACCTTCATCCGATAAAGTCCAAACGATCCCTCAGTACAACACCATAAGACCCATAAAAGATTCAAGTTCTGGTGAACCCACTATACATTTCTCAGACATAACTTATCTATACACATTTCCAACCCACAGCCACCTCTATAAACTACTATACATTTGCTCAAGTCGACGAAGACGAAAGGGATCGACACGATTGTTCATCTCCCTTAGTTAATAATAAGTTGCAGTAAAACATATAGACAACCACTCTTAATTAAATACTTCTTCCAAAGAGCGAAACGATCATCCGTCAGAAAAAGGGGACACCGCCACAAAGAAGAGTGATGATATGGCCGATCCAAGTTCACTATTAACACGAAACTTTATATACGCAAAACTATACAGAAGTTAGGACATAGTTTACCACCAACGCTTATTTAGAATCAGCTACTCATGAGTACTTTTCGCTCGCTATAGCTTCTCGTCTGGGTCATGATCACTTTTTGGGCTGTCGAGAGAATCTCCTGCATAGGAACCATCAGGCTGGCGGATAAAGATATTCAGATTGCCAGAGGGAAAATGTTCCTGAATTGCCCAAAATGATAGCACATTAGTTATCAGAAGATGTATGAAAATTAGTTCGGGATCGCTTCTACTTTGGAACAAAGTGATCTATGAGAGGTTTGAGAAATTGGGGGTAAAAGCAAGCAGTAAAAGTTGAGAGTTGAGAATGTTCTGCAATTACAATTCAGAAAATGATAAAAGGCTGATGGTTTTTGCAAAAAATAAGTAATTTTCCACAGGTTTGGTGCCTTAAATTACTATCTTGTCCCCCATATATAGTATTCCCACACTTTATGTAGTAAGATTAATATAGTATTCTTGTTATGGAAATGGTAAAGTAGAGTCTAAAAGCACCCGGTAAGGTGCTTTGAGATTCTAGAGGATTTTAGCTTAAACTCTAGCTAGCAAAAGCGGAAGTCACTTCGCCAAGCGCAATTTTTGACAACTAAAAGCTAAGTCGCTCGTAGTGAAAGCTCAGTCAAAAACACTCTTTTAAGTTATGTAGCAAAACGACAACAAGAAAAGCAGACATAATTCCACCCCAAAAAAGAAAAACCGTCAAGCAGGCAGAATTCCACCCCAAAAAAGAAAAACCATCACCCCAGAAACAATTGCCTTCTCATACAGCCTAGAGAAACTTCGGTAAAGAGAGGACAAAACTTGTGCCTCTATGCGCACCGCAAAAATTATCATTGATAAACCTATTTAGATGGTAGCGAAACTCTTATGCACAAAAATAGCAACCATAAACATACCAGATCATTAGACTCTTGGCCCTCGTATTTAAAAAGAATTGGTCTGCATTGCTTGTCTTCGTTCATTAAACTTGAATTCTGAAAATGTGAGACGAGAGCAGTCTTTCCTTGGATCCTCGCATATGCCAAAGAAGCAACTTTTTCACTATTAAACTTTTCCCATTTCTTACCGTTAAACACCTGCAAATATGTAAATCACAAGTCAAATAAACACGGAGCAAAATAGGGATATGAAGAGAGGACATCCTTAATAATCATACCTCGTAGAATGTGATGATGTGAGAAGGAGACACCATGTTAATGAAGGCATACCCGACATTGCACTTATTCTAGAAACAAATAAATAAATATAATTTTAGTTTCCGATTCAGGAAAAGAAGGAACAAAATTTTCCAAACGAACACATATTTACCTTAAAATCTATTGGTAGATAGAGAAAATCATACGTCCCCTTGTGTGTTTCATCAATGGCTAAAAGCAGCATTTTCGAAGTGTACCTTTGGAGATGGAGAAAAAGACAAATATAAACGAATCAGCAATTAAGAGTGCAAACCGTCCCAAAAATAAAGAAAATATATTCGGTTTTCTTACTTGTTGGGGATGTTTTTTATCATCAAAGTAGTCCTAGTATCTTCACCATTTTTTATCTTTTCCAAGTCGAGTTGATACTGTTTTTTGTTATCCATCTGGCTTCCACTATCGGTCCTTCTACTTCGACTACGGTCAATTATTCCATCATTGCTCGTTGCGCCAAAAGAACCATTCCCGAAATATATAGGACTATTTCTCGACATTGGCATAATTCGGGAACTAGGAGAACCACTTTCGGGGAAATTAACAGCAAAACCAACTCCTACGTTCATAGCTCCGGAGGCACCGATACTCACACCATGACTGCCGTTATTTTGACCAAAATTTGCGAGTCCAAATGCTCCCTGGTTTATATAGGATGACTCAGGTGACTCAGGGTAAAAACCAAAATGCCGTTCCATTTGAATACCAGACGGAGCAGATCCAACATGATGGTGATATTGCGAACCAAGAAAAGATCCTCGGTATGGAAAACCAATTCCCTGTCCTCTAGATGGAAATTGGCGGCCCTTAAGTGATGATGACCAGGCTGAAGAATTGAGTTGCTCCGAGTGAATAGTGGGACTTCCCCAAAGAAACTGAGGACCCGAAAGTGTTCCTATGCTAGATGGCTTGGAATCACTGAATGATGACACAGGTCCAGGACTTGAACTTAACTCCGGATTAGGAACGGAGAAATGTTGCTGATAGGCTGCTCCATGTGCGGTATTAGCCATATTGATTGCCTGGTTCATATGGTTTATTCTTGCAGGATCCTTCCCGATGGGTGCAATCTTCACGGGACTTGATACATGTTTAGGAAGAATAGAGGCCAAACCAGGCATGTGATTGCCTCCTACAGGGCTGAGCCCACCAAAATTAGGTGAATGAGCATAACCGTGCATAGAATTGTGCTCAACTGGACTGCCGTAATTTGGCCAGCTACCTGTAAAATGCCACTTGTTTTACTTTACACCCAACACAATCAACAAGGGGCTGTTATATAGCAAGATTATCTATAAACATGCCTGGGGGAGAGTTGGCCACGGGTGAACCAACGTGATGTCGGAGAACTCGAGCTTCATCTTGCTCTTCTTGATTCAGTTGCAGCATTAAGCTGCGAACGGAAAGGACATTCATTATATTTTCATATTACAATCAATCAATTCGCATCTAAATACTTTCTAAGTGTGTCAAATGACACAATCCTTACTAAAACGAGCATTCTTTCTTGTACAAGATTAAAGAATTTTATACAGTATAACAGAAACCAAAATAACAGAAGTACTCTGCACAAATGGAGGCAAGGTAATCAACGTTTTTGTTAATATCCTATAGCAATAATATAATAATATTGTGAGGCAGGGTCCTCATAAAAAGATGCAGTTATGTTAATAGGAAACATGCAATGATTGTAAACAGAAGCAGAAAAATAAGATACTAGAAAACAACCAAGATAACATCAACCAAAAAGAATGAAATTTGGATTTCACCTCCGACGAGCTCCACCAGGCCGACTAGGTTCAAGCTTTATCCGCTTCCCAGCAATGTCACACCTATTTAAAGCCTTGAGAGCTGCTTCTGCACCTCTAACATCATAAAACTCAATGAACTTATGGTGTCGTTTATGCGGTGTCTCCCTTATCTACATGTTATGCAAATTACAGAAAATCAATTCAGCCAACAGTGCCAGACAAACTGATGGGAAAAAACAATAAAATACATTTAAACAACAGAACTTGACATGGTACGAAAATTCTACCTCCTTAACTTCCCCATAAGCTCCAAATATTTGGCGAAGGTCATCATTGGATACAGAAGCATCCAAATTGAACACGACCAAAGTTCCTTGGTTAATATCTTTTTCAGACGGGTTATCCTACACAAAGCAAGAAACAAGAGTTTCAAGAGGTCAATCGTGAGTGACATACATAGTCAAAATGAAAGAGATATCACGGTTCAAACCTTCGGAATTGAAAAATGAATATCAAGTTTTCTTCGCCTCAAGGGCTTATTTTGTAACGCACGCATTGCAGTTCGAGCAGCTCTGATGTCATAGTAAGATATCATCACAAATCCCCTGTGCTTACATGCCGTATAAAGAGTTCTGATATCTCCATATTGCTATTAGAGGGGGGGACAGTGACGGAATGGAGTGAAAAATTAGTATTTTCAATAAACTTCTAAGAATCTTGAAATTTCCATAATTTTTATGAGGACAAGTAATTAGCAAGCAGAACAAATAGAAGGGTGAAAATTGAATCAGAATAAGAGTAAGTAAACTGCAGAAAGATGAATAGAATTCAGAGATCTTGTTGATGAATATAATACCTCAAAGAGAGATCTAAGTTCTGAGTCTTCCACGTTACTGTTAATATTCCGGACGAATAATGTCCTTGAAGGGTGTTCTCCATATGGGTGTTCCCCGCTAACAGTTCCAATGTTATTTGCAAAACCATAATGAGAAATGGTACTACCTGTAATACTGTCAGACGTACTTAACCTTGATATACCGTTGATTAGATTCTCTTGACTTTCAGGTTCGATTTCCATTCCCCCTCCACTTCCAAAAAAATCATCGTCCAACTCCTCTATTTGAGTTGGCAGCCCACTAAGATCAAAATCATCCGTAAGTCCAGCAAAAAGCTCATCTTCATCACCTGGAAGAAGATTGGCATCTTCAAGCGGATCCTTTGCTTCATCTTCTAGGCTTAATTTGCTAAGGCTAGGGAAGTCGTCATCAAGTGACTGACCACTCTGATTGGATTCATCAAAATTAACTGCAACACACACACACACCCCAAAAAAAAATAAAAGAGAGAGAGAGAAGAAGAAGAAGATTCTGAGAGGTTAGTCAAAAGTAAATAAAAATGCAACAATTTGATGAGGGGTTCAATTACTAACACTCACGTTTCTCATGCGAAAGGACAGGCAACGAAGTAGAAAACAAGCTCGCATCACTAGACGCCTGATAGCTAGGAAGTTTCCATGCAGTTTTTTCTTCCTTGGGAGTGCTCGTAAATTGGGTTTTAGAGGGACCTACAAGAACGTGAAACAATCTCACGAGATAAGTTACAGCAGAATGTAGTTCATCAAATGTTCACGACAAAAACTGCAAAGATGTATCGAACAGGCAATAACTCAGAAATGAGCAGAAAAGTGGCTCTATTAACTAACCAGGAATGAAATTTTTCGATGGTTGCTCCATTCAAATCACGACCTGCCAAAACAGCACAACCGAAATTAATATCACAGCTCCAAGTTGGCAAGTCCGTAACGAAAATAGATTTTCAGAATCTTATAAATTCGGACAACATAAAAAGTTCATATCTGAGATAGAATGTCAAAATGGCAAATGTATCACAAATAAGCCAGCAGAGACATTAAGAAGCATAACACAACAAAAAAAACACATGAATATCAAATTGACAAAAAGAAGAAAAATGAATAAATCAATCAATTACTGTTGCACATAAAGAAAAATAAGCTAGAATTTACCAAATAACCCCACATAAATGAAGTTTTAGGTAACATTCTGATCCAAAAATGCTCAGCCACTGAATTGAAGTAAGAGCTCCAGTTGTTGGTGAATCTCAATCAGAAATTGGTGAAATTAAAACAAAATCAAAGATGAACTCTTTTAGTACAATTTAGTTTTGGTCAACTCATGCTGAAATCCAAAACCATGATATGTGGCAGTACAAATAAAAATCGATTAATTTCCGAAATCACACAAACAACAAAAATTCAAGAACCCGCTTCAAATTAACACTTCTAGACCACACATGCAAGAATTAGACACAATCCGAGAAAAGATCACAACTTTATCCCAAAAATCTTCTAAAATTAGAGGTTTTGAACACGACCAACATCTTAATCCCAAGAAACATAGAGAATAACACAATACCGACAAAACCGACCTCAATTATACGGTAAAAAACAAAAGGGACAAAATTTCAGAAAACCACAGACAGAGAAGAGAGAGAGAGAGAGAGAGAGAGAGAGAGAGAGAGGGAGGGAGGGCGGGGGGTACCTCATGAGCAAGGTGCCCAAGACTGATAACTGCCAGAAAAAAAGAAGATGTAAGAGAAAAACAGAAGGGGGGAAAGCAATAGAAAATCAGGAAAGAACAAAGAAAAAAATCTTAAGTTCGGTGGAAAAGAGAAGTCAAAGGGGAGTAACACATGAATTTACAAGTCACAAAAGCCCAAACAAAGCAACCAAACTCCAGTTTCGTAGAAGCAGAGGAATTGTTTTCTTCTACTCTTTCACTTCCTTCTCCCTCGCCTTAACACCAGTAATATCTCAGAGAGAGAGGGCGCGGGGAGATGAACACTATGAGAGAGAAAGCGAGAGAGGGCCCACAAAGCAAAATGGTCCAAAGGGATCACAATGGAGAATGATTGGAGGGAAAGAGGGTATCTGACTATACCCTGTATTTATCTGCATATATAATTGTAACAGTGATGAATTGATTTATAGAAGTTTTTGCTAGCTAAAATCTTTAATTGTAGGAAGTAGGGGAAAATTATTGCCCTTACTTTCTATCTTTAGTAAGCTTTTTTGGAGAGTGATGATAAAAGTGGATCTCAAACATGATGCTGGGTAAAGGTCCTCAATGACAATAATATCGGATCAAATTCAGATTTTGGAGTCAGATCTCAAATATATGTTGTGAGAAAAATAATTTTATTACAAATATTTTATCATACAAATTTTATATTATTATATAGTTTAGGAACCCAATTTATTAAGATACTTTTATGTATATATTTTGTTATTCTGTGTAAGTTATATATTTGATAAATATATATATTGATATAAAAATTATGTGCATAATACGTAATCACATATAAAATATTATAATAATATTCCTATAAATTAAGATAATATTATCTTTTTTTATATATAGTAAGTTTTTAGTGATATTTCATTATGATAAATATTTCTTAATAACTTTGAGATTATAAAGTCAATTTGGGTAATCCAATGGTTGTTTGTTGGGTCTTTGATTTGAGATTGGGTGGGTCCAAGTTAATATAAATCTTGAGAGAAATTTGAGTTTAGCATCGTTGATTCGAAATTGGCTCGTCTAGGTTCATTAAAATCTTAACAATTAGATCTTTGAGTTTCAATGAATTCATAGTTTAATAAATTCATTCCAAACTCTTGACACTAATAATATCTACTGTCCGTCATATGTCTAACTATCATACAGGCCTCTTAAATCTAAATTTGACCAATTTTTTCGATTAGCTCATAATAAAATTCTTTAGGATTTCTTTAATTTTAGCTAAAATATTCTCTTTTTGTCGAGTTAGCTAGTCAAATGTATTTAAATTAATTTGAATGTTAACAAACAAAAATTACGAAAGATAAAATAAACCCATAATTTCCATTTTTTTTTCCACCTAACTTGTTTAGTGCAAGATTCATAGCTTTTGTAATCCTTAGGATTAACGCGTCTTTATATTGCTAATTAATCACACAAATAGTGGAAGAGAAAATGTACCTTCCAAACAAACCCTATTGTTTTGCTTATTTTCGTGCTCTTTTAATTGTGGTGAGTATCAGGTAATATTTGGCTCCATTTAAATTTGATTCGAATCTGTTGACAATAAAAGCTTTACGACTTATTTATTTTGCTTGATTTGATTGAATTTACTATTTAATACATGTCGAACCTTAATTCGCAGTTGTTAATTCAGCACTGTAATTAACCCGTGAAATAATTAAGGCTCGATACTAAACTTTACTTTTCTTGATTATTTATCTAGGCATCGAGTCGATTGGACTATTCACTTCCGGTCACTAACCATATTATTATTCAATGCTTGTTTATATATATATATATATATACATATACACACACTTATAATTGCCTAGTATTCTTTTTTTATTTATATATTTGAATTTTATTTGATATATTTGTCTATTCCAATGTGTAAACTTTTAGAAGAGGCTTTGTCTTTATTTAGATATACTTAATGATAATTTTATTTGAAAATAAAAGTACCTCTATTTATGTTGTTGAAGATGCCTCACAATTAAAACTGTCTCTCAATTTTTTAAAATCATGCATTCATTTATTATGGATTAACACAGAATTTCATTACTTTTTTTTTTTTGTAATACTAAAAAAGGTCTTTTAGAAAATTAAACTTTATCATCTAAATTTTATCAATCTATATAAACATGATATAAGTTTTATTATTCATTTAATCTTTAAAAGTAAAGACATAACTATTGTTATTGAATAACCTCATCTTATACCTAATCTTCCTTTTTTTAAGAAACTAATCTTTCGTATTATCTATCACATACTTATTTGTACACAAAAGTAAATGAGCTCGAAATGTCCTAAATAGATAGAGGGATGGGTTGATGATGATATTAGGGATAAGAAAATGTACCAAGACACCGTTGTGATAAATTTTCTTTTTTCTTTTTCTTTTAGCATTTATTGAGGGGATCAAGATGGAAAAGAATGGCAAAAGAGGGATTATAATAATTTGGAAGAATTATAAATATCCATTTCCACTTTCTTTGTTAAGAATTTTGTATTTTTCTTTTCAATGATGATGAGTTAAGCAATTGTCATGCTTGTTTATCAAAAAAAAAGAAAAAAGAAAGAAAGAAAGAAGAAAAGGAAAAAGCAATTGTCATGCTTTCTAGTATGAACATTCTACGTTAATTTTCCAAGTCCTTTTTTGCAGCAAATGGCTTTTGATAAATAGTAAAGATTGAATAATCGTGACATCTAATCATACTAAAGTAAATAATTCCTTGATTATAAAAATGGGTCGTCAAAAAAGTTATGTTCATATTTAGAAAAGACTGTAAGATTGGATAACAAAAGTTTATTTAATTGAAAAATACATGTTGCCCAATTGATAATTTCAGAACAAAAGTTGGCACATGAGAAAGTTTAAGAAAATCAAAGGAGAAAGGAAAAAATAAGTTCTAAGCAAGGAGAGTTCATATTTGGACAATTACAATCCATTTGTTAAGTGTTGAATATATGTATGAAAATGTCAAAACTAAAACCCTACCACCATTTATCTGAATAGCATTTAGGCCGATCGCATCTTATGGGAATAAGTGAATAGTTTGATGGTAAACTCTCATACATGTAGATAAATAAGTAACAAGATCAAATCAAATAAAAGAATGACTGACATTTTTTGTTTGTATCTATTTATTTCAAAATCAATCTATTATTGGTCAGTTTATATATATAACAAAAAGGATTAATTACCTAAGTCCTCTATCATGTTTGATTTACAAAAATAAAAAATAAAAAACTTAGAAAAATTAAGATGGTCAAACCTCTACTAAGATTCATGTTTGCCTTTACGCAATTGGTACTAATCCTCGTTAGAATTACTACCATCATCATCCCTAAATAACATTGAAAATCCAAATTTATTCTTGATGTATTGTTTATCAAATATAATATGATGGATACATTCCTATACTATTTTATAAGAGATTTCATCCACCAACTCAAAACATGCCAAGATTCCAAATATGTCCATACCAAACTTTCAAATCTAAGGAACTTGTTTGAAAATTGGATCACAAATTCTCCAATTAGCCCCAAGTACAAAGATAATTTAGTTAGCATAGAATATGGATAATAAAAATCAAGAATTAGTACAATGCAGTACATTGTACTTGGACAGCATTCGTGATAATAATCCTAAGCTCTCCTCCAAGTGCAAACTCTTTGAGTGGACTATCATTTTACCAACCCAATTTTGTAAGAGTTAATTATTATTCGAATTACTTTGGAAAGCGGTTCAGTTTTCATTGAGAGCAATGGTTAATGGGACCGGTTGTGCGTGGCACGTGACTTGCACATGCCCATGGGTGGTTTGATTTTTTTGTTTTTTTTTTTTGGTGGAAAGCAAATTCCTTTTGTTTTTTCTTTTTTTTTTTAATTTTCCTATTTTGGCTTTACTGTTTCATACCTAATATTTGACCATTTAAATCGAGCATTAAAGGCCAAAAATTATTATTTTTCTTTTTTTTTTATCCGATTGATTCCAATTTGATCGAGTATACTAGGATTTTGTCTTATATGTCATTTCATATTTACCTTATTTTGACATGTGCACGTTTGCTGAGAAACTTATTTACTGTGATTAATTGGGTTGAATATATAATTATATGAATTTTTTGCACTTTATTCTTCGAAAAATCAGTTTTAATATTTTTTCCTTCATAATTTATGGAATGTAATAGTATTCTAAGAAACTCTTATCAAAAGTCAATTATTTGTTCACTTGATAATCGAAATTCGATCACATGCATCGCTAACCCCTATCTTCATAAAATTAGGGTCCATCTTCACATTCAATTGAAACTACACCAAATTAGGAAAAATTGAGTTGGACGACAACCGCTATTGTGGAGCTTCTCTGGTGTGAAGAACATCATTGACTGATAGAAACTAGAACGAATATTTTCTTGAAACCAAATGATGAAAATGTCCTTTAAAAACACGCATGCAGCTCATGTGATTGAATTCTAATGAGAAAGCGAATGGAAAGTTGGCTTTTAAAGATAATACTACACTTAATTTGGTTTTAAGTTGCACAATTGCATCACATGAATTTATGGAGGTAAAGTGCTAAAGCTAATATTCAAGGGGCAAAATACAAAAAGTCCCAATTTTTATAAGGCTCAATACTTTGTTTACTTCGTTGCCTCAATAATGTATGTGACCTAGGAAATCGTTAAGACTCAACACAAAATTAATATATATATATATATATATGTTATGTATGACTGGGCAATTCAAACCATGGCTAGGACTTAAGCAAAACTTAGTAGCATGCATTAGAATTTTTTTTTTTTTTTCCCAAAATTATTGCACGACAAAAAAAATAGCGCCATGATGATGCGAAGGGAACAAGTGCGAATTGATTTGACCCATTAATAGTTGATAAATATGTAATTTATCTTTGGCCCAATCCAATCAAATTCAGTCGGCACATAATTGATTTTACGATATCCCAAGAAATTCTTAGTGGACTTATCGTTATGGGCCATATGGCTACTCGTGAAATATTCTACAAGTAAATAAAACTAAGAAAATATTTTCCAATATCTAGTTAAATCATTTGAATTAGATTTCTATAATTATCAGTGACCACGTCAATTTAGTATGAATGATTGCCATTGAAAGTTAATGCTACATACGAATCGCATTTTTATACGAATCAAATCATGAATCATGCTTTCAACAAAACACATAAATTTACCCGTCTCGGATCTTA
>JACFYI010003648.1:371097-386063 GCA_014898755.1 Handroanthus guayacan
TATTTGCTCCTCAAATGCAACTAAGTTTGCGACATCTCTGAGTTCAAATGAGCTATGGTTGATTTCTAAGTCGTGATCTATGTACTAAGGAGTGACTATTATTATAACGCTTATCTTATATACACATGCAATTTTGCACTTCAAAAAATTAAGGTCAATAATAATAAACATAAGGCATAAATCCGAAAGTTCACTATGTTCCCAATCATCATCTATAAACCAAATGTTACATTATCACAAACCTAATTCTTAAGTCACAAAATAAGTTTTAGGTGAGAATTACTCTAATTCTACCAACCTAAAAACTCCCACTGCAATTAAAAATAAATTGCATAATTCTCAAGAACACATCTTGGAACAAAAGGAAATAGACGACATGTACACAAAAGTTAATGATATTTCAAGATCATCCAATATCTTGAAAATTATTACATGTCTCATAAGAAGAATAAATAATACAACTACAAGTGAAAATGTAAACTACTATTAGTACATAATCACTCTTCTCCCTAAAAGCTTCTACCCACCATCGTCTCTCGGTATACTCTATCACATGAAGCCATGTTGCTGATACTAGTCGAAAGCCTATCGCACACACGAAATCTCAAAGGTGTCTTTCTCATGGTAATATCTCGTGAGTTAGTCTGCACACTGCGAGACAAGCGAACTTTCACCTTTCCTTTAGTATCTTCAACCCACCAGTTGAGCATGACCTCCTTAACCTCATTTAGTGTTTTGTCATATCCCACTGACATATGAATTTCACGAAACTTTTCCCGTAAATCCTCTGGCAAGGACCATTGCCAAACTCGTATAAGTTTTAGCTCATTGCCTACAAAACACCTTTTCCCTAGGGAAATAAGTTCGTCATACTTCCTCTCCATAATTTCACAGTGTTGAGGAAGTGTATCTGACTCTCTCATTCGATAAGTGAGAAACTCCGTAATTTTCTCGCGTTGTTCAGGAACTCTGAAACCTCTACCTCGCCCCCGAAGGGCACGTCGAGCGTTTCTCATTATCGTCTTATCTAAAATGGGGTAAACAGTTAATAGGGTTAATATTTCAGAACATAAAAACACTTTTAGAATACAAAATCATGCTCACTCTCATCAAGTATTACGTGAAAAACACATCTTTCAAGCGCAATTAAGAGCAACGTATTCATAAGTGTTCAAAATTCCGAACCATATAGCCAACCCCCTAGATTTTAATTTTCTGAATGCTCATAAAAAATTTCAGAATTTTTCTCCAAGTAAAATAATTTTTCTCAATTTTTTATTCTTCAAAAGATCAAAATTAAGAAAAATATTTTCTACATTTACAAAAATTGATTTTAATTCACCAAAAAATCAGAAATTAAAATCTAAGCACGCCATAATTTTTCGGGTCAAAAACAACCTCCGGAATAGGCTTCGCGCGCCCCCACGCACCGCCGCTGCGGCTGGGCCAGTGCGCGCCTATTCCAGGCGTTTTTTCCCTTTTTTTTTTTGGTATATTTTTTTGACATGTCAAGACACGTGAGCCACGTTCGCTGACGTGTCATGGACACGTGTCATGGACACGCTGACGTGTACAGGTGACATGGCATATGACGTGGCAATATGCTGACGTGGCATGATGACGTGGCATGATGACGTGGCAAAAAGATCTGACTTTATGATGACGTGGCATGATGACATGACATGCCACGTGGCCAGATGATGTGTCACTTATTTCCCCGTGTCTGTCGCTGAATGGTCCACGTCGGTTGAAGTTGGTTTGACCATTGATTGGTCAACCGTCCCACATAACCGCCACGTACGACGGTTACGCCACATGGCTAACCGCTATTCACCCACGTCGTACGCGTGGCAGCGGTTGACACACAACCGTCCAACCCATGTTCACATGCTTTGGTGGTGCGTGTTCTGCACGCGCCGCTCTCCCGGTGTTTTCCGACCACCGGATTCTGGTTATCCCCATTTTCGACTATCCTGAACTCAATGATGTTGTCAGATTTTTATTTTGAGATTTTGAGATACGTGTTTGAAAATCAAACACTTCGTACCAAGGGTGGGATTCGCACATAGGGATTTAAATTTATTCTTCTATATTTCCAGAATATCATAAAATTCTAATACACGAATTTAACTTCAAAAATTCATATAAAATCGTACGGATCACCAAAAAATATGCATAATATATGGTTGAAATCGTCTCGAAAAGATCTATCTAACCATATAAATTTCATAACATGAATCTTACTACAAAAAATCAGTAAAATCCAGAAACTATTCGGGGCATATTTGAACATGCTAGAAAAATTGCATATAATTCATTATATGTAAAAACAACATAATTTTCTAGCATACAATTTAATTCTACGCAAATAAAATATGATATAGTCACATAAATATCATAATTCGCGCAGAACATGTCAGAATTCGAGCCGAGATGGCTCTGATACCAATGAAAGTTAATGCTACATACGAATCACATTTTTATACGAATCGAATCATGAATCATGCTTTCAACAAAACACATAAATTTACCCGTCTCGGATCTTAATAGAACTGACTTTGATTTACCCCTTTTCTCCGGATTGCAACAGACTTGAATCACCGATCTTGACTATCTCTTCGGTCCTGATTAAATCACCAATTACGAAAAATAATCCGATTTTCCACAACCCAAATACCAATAGCAATTAGTTTCTAATTAGTTATTACAAACTCTCTTTTATTACAACACATGTAGAGAGAGAATGCAATAATGTAGGGGAGAGAGAATATATTCTTTGGGGAGAGAAAACGTAGATAGAGGAGAGAGAGGGATAATTCTGCAGAGAGAGAGAATTTCATTCCTCGTAGGAATTCTTTTCTGCAGAGAAATTCTATTATGAATTCTCTCTCCTCATTTCTTACAATACCCCCACTTCTCCTAATTAGTTGAGGAGTAGTTTTTAGAGAGTTTTTTTCAAATTCAAACTCCTAACTACTCCCTCCAATTAATATGGGTCGGGTAAGCCCTTTTGGGTGACCCATATCCGAACCCATTTTTCCAACAGCCATGAAAACCAAGACCTTGTTTTTGCTTTACTTTATTTATTTATTTTTTTTTGTTCTATAGTTTTGCATTACTTAATGGACGAAAATATATGTTAATTTGGGCCTCATGTTATTTTATTCTCTTGGCAGTTAAAGTCAAGCTCTTTTCCTGTGATTTTCATTTTTTCTTGCAAAGAAACATAGAAAACAAAAATAATAATAATAATAATAATAATAATAATAAATAAATAAATAAATAAAAATTAATATTAAACTTATAAAATCAACAATTTGCTCAATTAAATTTTGCTTGACTTTGTTCTCATAGAAAAACCTGGGAAAAATATTTTTATCTTCCAAGAAATGCTGAAAATGAGATCAAAGAACGAAAATAGAACTAGATGAGCCCAAGTTTGGCATATTTAAATCTTTTATTTAATTTTATGTTTTATTTTCTATTTTATTGTGCGAATACTTGACAAGTATATTATATATTCATAATCCTGTACTTTTATAAAATATTATATATATATATTGAATTTTGGAGAATTAACAAAATGTTAGAAAGGAAAATTAATAGAGAACCAAACATTGGTGAATTCACAAAACTTTTTGATATGTTTAATTTAATTTATTCCTTAAGGAAAGCTTCACATGGTTACATGACGTGAAGAGTCCTCCAGGGCCAGGATATACTTGATACCAAAGTCAAGAATATTCTCATAATTTAATGTCATAAATCACAATATACTTATCATACTTTTTGCATGTCTAATGTATTCATAGTTTGGACCAACTCTATTAGTATGTATTTTTGTCAATTTTCTATTCTAATTGAATATATATGTACGTATATTTTATTCTTTTCTAAAGACATATTTTTCCAAAGCAAGTCTTGTGTTGGTGTGGCATTGAATCTAGTAGCAAGAAAAAATTAAATGGGGATCAAAATATAAATGCATAAAGAAATAATATAAGTATAGAATAATATACAAAATTTTGTTAATACACATATCAATATATTTGGAGAATTATATATTTGTATTAGGAGCATTATTGTATATATGAATGACTATATAAAGGATATCTTTGAAATTTTAGTGGGGTAACTGATCTCAGCATGCTCGTTGTAGCTCCATCTCTGGTTGAATCATGATTTTGTGTATATTAATTAATTTTACTTTATGGTCTTATTAAAGATTAGGGTATCTGTGTAGAAAATTATATTAGTACGAATTCAAATCTATGTTGCATATGTAACATACATATCACTTAAACTTTTTCTGATTGACTATTTTGGTCAACTGTTAGTCGAGATTTGCCCTGATTCCAATGTTTGGTAGCACATATTTAATGGACGTTAATTGTAAATTTCTTATGTTTAAGTGCTAAGTTGGACTACCTTTTCAACTTAATTACAATTATACATTTATATACATGAAAACTCCAACTACATTATATCTTATTTTGTTCAAATTAGTAAGTTGGACTAGTTCTATGGTTGTAAAAATGTAATAATGAACTGATTAAAAAAAAATCACAAGTTTGCCGTATTACGTAATGAAGACATAATTCAATTGACAAATTTGGGGCCCAAAACCTATCAAATTAGTTTTTCTAGAAGTATTCTTATGTTGCTCTATAAGCATGCATCAGTGTGTTTATAAATATATAATTTTTCTAGAGGTATATTTTTATTGCTCTATAAGCATGCATTAGTGGGTTCATAAATACTAGAAACTATGACACACTCGATGCGTGTGCCTCATTTTTTTTTACAAAATTAAAAATATTTATTTATTTTTAACAATGAAAAAATTTCATAATTATTAAATATTTTTACTTTAATTTGTTATGTAGAATAATATGATCGAAAGATAAATTTGAAGACACTAAAGTGAGCAAGAAAAAATTATAATTGAGGAAAAGAATAAATAAAAAAAGAAATATTAAAAAAGAAAAACTAAAGGAAAATATTTTATTATTACTTTCCATAACTATCCTGTAATTATTTTTTGCAATGGGGTTACTTTTGTACATTTAGCATGACGGAAAAAAAAAAAAAAACTACACTTGGACCTCTTGCTTTATATATAGTAAAGATATACATATATATATATATATATATTAAGTGAAAATTTGTATCAATGGGTAAAAATATGAGAGAAGTTTATAGGCTATAGTAAGAATATCTTCACCCATTTCGTGAACAATATCAAGTATAATCATAACTCCTTATCTATAAGTTTGAAATATGGCACATGATTGTTAGTCAACAGACATTGTTAGTAATAACAACTATATTCATCGTCAAATGTAAAATTTAATTAGTGCTACCTATTTTAGTCGAACTTTTGAAATTGTATTTAAGAAACGACTTGACTGGTGATGAATGAGAAACAATATCAAATATGATATACTAAAGCAATACCTAATAATAGGGATGCTTAAAAATTGAAACTACCAATCGTCTCTTCATTATAATATTTTCGCCCAAGCCAAATTTCATCCAATCAGTTCACTCAAAAAAAGTTCAACATTTCAAAAATTCTAAAAAGTTATAATACATTAATATTAAAGAAACTAGGTGGAACATGAACCCAAAACTTATTCAATATACTTTCTAATTTTATTGTCTTTAAATGAAATTTTATTTTATTTTTTAAAAATATCTAATGTGAGTTGAAGTTAAGTATCAACCCCATCTTGATATAACTTGGAAACATGGCAATAAGATAGTAGTTATTTGAGGGATGAAGATTTGATAAAAGATTGGCACATTTTTCTTATATTCTAACCCTCCTTACCAGCAAAGAAATAAAATGATTTAGTGAAAGTGACAATAAATCTTTCTTTTATTTTTCTAATGGGTAAAAGTTCTTACCCATTGTGTCCTATTAATGTTTAATTTAACAAAAATATTTCTTTTTCTTATTTTATTCATTAAATATTTTTTTCCCCTAATCCTTTCGTTTTCAAGATTAATCTTCCTTTTCTTTTGAGTAATTATAAAATGGTTGATATGCTCCCACAAGGCCACTGGATAAGGAATATATTACTTAATTTCCCCAATAATGTACTTTTGTCTTGTATAATGACCACTTTTTTTTTCAAAAAAAAGGTCTTGTATTTTTTTTCCATTTTTCAATTATAATTTATCGTATTGTAGATATACGTTTAATTATTTCATTGCATAAAGTGAATTTATGAATTAGACTTATATTAAGCCTATAATATTTTTCAATTATAATTGCTGCACTAAAAAACAATTAACGATTTTAATCCACATCATTATCGCAAATGGTAGTGCGTGTCCATGCATTCTAGAAGTTTGTCGGAATAATGAAGAAATAGTTTGGTAGGAGATGGTAGGTTTCACCCACCAACCCTTGCCCTACATTTATTTATAGAAAACTGCAAAATTAAATTATTACTGGAATAAAAAACTATGGCTGATAGTAATAATAACAATAATAAAAAAGCTTAAAAATTTATTTACATTTTATAGACTCTAATGACTAATCTATGTTTGTTTCTATTTCCTAGTCTAAATTATAGTCTCAAAATTTTAAATTATTTCATCAATAAGGTGTAAATACAGTTATATCTTTTAATTATTATTTTAACATAAATATATATATTTTTTAATCATTAAACTATTATAAAAATAATTTTAATAATATAAAGGTTCAATATGGCACAAGTTTGTATGGGATTTTTAATTTCTTGCAAATTTTGTTAGGAAAAAACGAGTAAATAATATTTTTCCCATCCACGTTCATTTGTACATCTGCTTAATAAGAAAGACTAAAACATGGTAGAAGTTTTTTCAGTAAATATATATAAATTGTATTTAACAATTTTATCATTATTATTTAATATAGTATATTTTCACCTAAGCTCAAGTTTGAGTTATTTTCTTGCCAAACATTGTCTTCAAGTTCCATGCATTCCAATCACTTTTAGTCCTTTACTATTAGCCCTCTTTTCCATAACTTTTAGAATTAATGACTTTCATAAAATACATCATGGTGTAAACATTTGTTAAAATAAAAGCCTTATATGAAAAGATTATATTTCTCAAAATAAAGTTAAAGATAACTTCATTAATAACACATTCGCCAAACACACTTGTGAAAAAAATATTCTCCTAATATCTTTAACAATAAAAAAACGATATAACCAAAACTTTGTTGATTTTTCTTTTTGATAGAAAATAGGAAGAAGTTAGTACTGGCGACTTAACAAGTGAAATACTAACCTGTCAATATTGCACTGCCAAGTGCCGAATATATAAAGTTGAAAGAAGCCAATATTATTCCCCTTCTTATGACAAACAATACTCGATTGACAAATATATAAACAAATGTACGGAAGAGATCCGGACTGCAGATATAAGACTTACTAAATCATTTGGGAGAACCATTAGACAATATTATATACATTATTTATGAAATTTGCTTTTACTATAATGAGATTAAAATCTTGATATTTGGTATTACAAACTGCTTAATGTTACTACTTTGCGGTGAGGTGCAAATGTACGAACCCTGTGGACAATATTATATACATTATTTATAGAATCGTATTTACGATTATGAAATTGAGATATCAATAATCACTCGATTACTCAAATAGGCTTCCTATATGAAGTAAAATTACAACATTTCTTTTATCTTAAGAAAAATATATGGCTTAATCATTGTAATCCAATTTATGTATATAATGATTAATGTCCATATTTTTTTCCATTCAATCACATTTATTTCATATTTATTAATTATGCATTAGCCAGATATACATTTCATTCTACAAATCAAGAAAGGATATTTATTTTTTAGCCATTCAACATGCAGAAATTTTATTAATTATATAATATCACCGACTAATATTATTTCAAAAAATCATGATAAACTAAAATTTCATATTCTATTATAGAAATCATGAATTTTCATTGACCCATTTCTAATTTCCCCAAAAAAAGATAGTAAAACTTAAACTAAGAATAAATTCAACCTTTTTCAAATTATTATTTGTCAAAATGTGGATGAAAAATCTTATTTTCAACCGAAAAAAATAATGAAAAATGACAAGAAAAACAGTGGAAAACACTAGCACATGCATAAAAAAGTTAATTACGCAAACGGTAAAACTAATGAATACGTACAATAGTATATCCGTTCCTTTATCTATACATACACTTTTAACCTGAATTTCACCATACGCTGTCTCTCTATCTTTCTCTAAAACACCAACTCTCTCTCTACTTTGTGTCGGTGTTGGATCTCCCCTTCTTCCCCACCAGCTGCTAAAGGGGTTTCCTTCAGATCCACATATTCGCACACGCACAATCATATGCATAAAGCTTAGTGCTGTGTATAAATAATAAAGAGAAGGTTCTTGCCTTTATCTAATTACTTTTGGGGTTATAGAGTGCGGTGTTTATGGTTGGTTATGATTGTTGGTGAGGAAGAAGAAGCTGAGCGTTATATGAAGGATCGGTTTCTCTTTGTCTTTAACAATAATACGAAGCGTACCAGGTGGGACTGCTCCTTCGCCATCCGAAGCCGCAGTCGATGGGGAAAATGTGGCTGAATTGTGTGTTGAGCATTTGTTGAGAATATCGGCATAGATAGTATTTGTTCATTGAAATTGTTTTGGTTTTGGGCTGCTGTTCAGTTTTTTTTTGGGGTCTTCTTGAATTGCCTTGCAATGCAGCCTGATCACCGGAAGAAAGTAAGCTCCTTTTTCTTTTTGCCGTTTTGGGTTTTGATAAAACTTGTATTCTGAGTTTTTTGAATATGTTTTCATGAAAAATCCAGAATGGAAAGAATGATGAAATTTTGGATGTCTGGAGTTTATGT
Source organism: Handroanthus guayacan (assembly GCA_014898755.1). NCBI lineage: Eukaryota > Viridiplantae > Streptophyta > Magnoliopsida > Lamiales > Bignoniaceae > Handroanthus > Handroanthus guayacan. The sequence goes on from JACFYI010003648.1 coordinate 379,988, forward strand.
CTTATGTGCATGTATGCTGAAACCAATATGTTTTTTCTTTTTCTTTTTCTCCTCCTTTTTTGGTGCGCGTGTATGTATATATACCAGGGAAATTTCAGTGTAGCGGTAGGATATTTTTTTTTTCTAAGAGTGATGGGAAGTTTTATGAATTGATTTGTTATTGGTAAGATAAGTGAAGTCAATTGTGGAAACTGTGAACCGTTTGATGCATCAGTTGGTTAAAGGAGTTGATGGATGAATGATAAATGATTAATTCGTTTTATGGGGTTAAGCTGGTGACGATTAGACGATATTTGATAAATAGGACATTTGATGTTTGAGATTTTTTTTTGTATAGTACATTTCAGGTCTTGGTCCGACAATTTAAGTGAAAGGCATAACTAACACTTTCGGTTGCTGTCGTACTCCTCTTCTTTATCCATCTGATTTCTATCACCCTCTCATCATCTCTAATCAATGTCTTATGTTGTATGGTTGCCTACGGCTGTTTCCCTTTTCCAGTCTGGTCATAATGATATAGAGTTGACAAAAAATATGTTTGTTGTTTGTATGTGCTCCGTTCGAGTAAATTGTATTTATCAGTTGGTGTGTAATGCTCGACTTCTGCGATGGCTAAACTTAGTTCTTATTCAATGCAACAGAGTTCCGCAGAAATGGACTTCTTTTCGGAATATGGTGATGCAAGCAGGTATAAAATCCAAGAAGTCATAGGGAAGGGTAGCTATGGTGTTGTTTGCTCGGCAATTGACACTCATACAGGTGAAAAAGTGGCAATAAAGAAAATACATGACGTCTTTGAACACATTTCTGATGCTGCTCGAATTCTCCGGGAGATAAAGCTTCTGAGGCTTCTGCGACACCCAGATATTGTGGAAATTAAACACATAATGCTTCCACCTTCAAGGAGAGAATTCAAAGACATCTACGTTGTTTTTGAGCTGATGGAATCAGATCTACATCAAGTTATTAAGGCTAATGATGACTTGACACGGGAACATCATCAATTTTTCTTTTACCAATTGCTCCGTGCCCTTAAGTATATCCACACAGGTAACTCCTGCTGCTAGGTGTCCTTGCCTTTCCTACCTAAGTTTCTCTTGTTCATCATAATTGAAAAGAAAAAAGATAATTCTAATTGTTGGTAGGGTTTCCTGTACAATTATATACTGCTTTGATACTGCAACCTTAAGCTATGGCCTAAAACTTGATGATTGTTCAGAGAGATGTTTGCCTTTATATTGGCGAGATGTCTTTGTTTCATGTTATTCAGTTGATGGTTATGGCTGGTTGACCGATTGAAGTTTTGTGCTGCAGCTAATGTATATCATCGGGATTTAAAACCAAAGAACATTCTGGCAAATGCGAACTGTAAACTCAAAATATGTGATTTTGGATTGGCTAGAGTTGCATTCAGTGATACACCTACAACGATATTTTGGACGGTATGAGAATAAGAAATAAAGACATTTATAATTAAATACCCAGATAACCATTTGCTGTATCTGAAAGAAATGTTCCTTGCATTGTAAAACACAGGATTACGTTGCTACAAGATGGTATAGAGCTCCAGAACTATGTGGCTCATTTTTCTCAAAGGTATAAATCCACATTTTCTTGAAGCTTCATTTTTTATGAAGAATCCTGAATAGTTCATTTTATGATTCAAACGAAATTGTCTGAACTTTTCTTCATTTAGATGTTTCATTTTTGTCGCTATCTTTTGAACATCTGTCTATTCCATCCTTATTTATTTATTTATTTTTGAATTTGTTTTTTGGTTGTTTTAGATTCAGCCTGCTCCCTGAGTCATTCATAACATATCTCATAGCACATGATAAACAGCCTGATTTATGCAAAGTGCCTTAAATTGATTCGGCATCATTAGATTGCATTATGCTGCCATAAGCTTAAGCTTGTGGTTCGAAGTTGAGGGTTTTGTGAATCTTTGCAATGTGGCAAACTGGTGACTTTTCTGGCTAAAGGGTGCTAATACATGAGCCTTGTCATTGATGACAGCTGCCTTCCAATAAACCGAAATAAGTAAAATAATGCTGACTGTGAATTGCATGGTTTCTGATTTATGTATATTCTCTGATTTCTTAGTATCTGGCGAGTCGTTGTGGGTTAGTTCTCATCATGCATCACTTCATGTAGTGGATATGTAGCACATTTATTTTTTGCTCTTGATTATTCATGACATTAAAAATTGTGGTTCCATAGTAACAAGTCTTGATGTTTCTCAGTCTTTGACTCCATTTTTTGTTCAGTATACTGCAGCAATTGACATATGGAGTATTGGCTGCATCTTTGCTGAGGTTTTGACGGGGAAGCCACTTTTTCCTGGAAAGAATGTTGTTCACCAGCTGGATTTGATAACTGATCTCCTTGGAACACCTTCTATGGATACCATTTCTCGGGTATGTCCTTTCTGTGCTAACTGTACTTTCTAGTTTTTGAATTTTGCTGCATGTGCCAACCTGCTCTTGATACTTTGTTTGTTCTATTCTTCGTTTAGGTGAGGAACGAGAAGGCTAGAAGGTACCTCACAAGCATGAGAAAGAAACAGCCCATTTCTTTTGCACAGAAATTTCCCAATGCTGATCCTCTGGCCCGGCGGCTCTTGGAGAGGTTACTTGCGTTTGATCCGAAGGACCGCCCAACTGCTGAAGAGGTTTGCTATGGCCTACTTTCTTGTGAAACTTCCATTGAATAGGATTTCCTTTGAAAGTTTACGGGTTTTTATTTGATCTATTAAGACATCTTCGTGTTGATATTTTCAATTATTTGTTCGTTTTAAAATTTTTTATGCATTTTCAGGCACTGGCTGATCCTTATTTTAAGGGATTGGCCAAAGTTGAGAGAGAACCATCCTGCCAACCAATTTCAAAGATGGAATTTGAATTTGAGAGGCGAAGAGTCACCAAGGAGGATGTTCGAGAGTTAATATTCCGTGAGGTACTAGAGTACCATCCTCAGCTGCTTAAGGATTACATTAACGGGATTGAAAGAACTAATTTTCTGTATCCAAGGTGATTTTCTAGTTTGCTTTTTAATTTTTCAGCTCATCTCTCCTTTTCAATGTAGATATTTCTAATCTTGAAAACTGTATCTCTTGTGCAGTGCTGTTGATCAGTTTAAAAAGCAGTTCGCTCATTTGGAAGAAAATGCTGGCAAGGGTGGATCAGCGGTTCCACTTGAAAGAAAGCACGTTTCTCTTCCTAGGTATTTGCAAAGCTCAGCATTTTTGTTCCATACGTGCACATGCCCACAGACACAGACACATACTATGGCATTGAACCTGACCAACCCTTTTTTATGTGATTTTTCCCGTAATATCAACAACTGATGATTATACAGGTCTACTGTACATTCCAAGACAGTACCTCCAAAGGAGCAGACAAGTATTGCAAACACAAGGGATAGGCAGAAGTATGAAGAATCATGCAGCCGAAACTCTAGAGATTTTGATGGGCTTCATAATAGTTTATCAAGAGCCTTACAACCACCCCAGAGGATCCCACAAGGTACCTTACTTATCAAATTGTCGAATGTGCTTTTTCCTTTTATTTCAATTGTTCTGATTCTTTCCTCTTTAAAATTTCTCTTTCCAATATTTGAAACTTCTGATGATCAGCTAAACCGGGCAAAGTTGTCGGTCCAGTTTTGCCATATGAGAACACAAATGACGTAAAAGATGCATATGATCCTAGAACTCTTGTCAGAAACACAGTACTCTCCTCTCAGGTTATTCCCTCGGCTTATTGCTACCATAGAAATGCCACAGGAAAGATGGAGAGATCAGTAGGTGAGACCCGGAAAGACTTGTCGTCTAATACAAAACAAACACCGAACTGCAGCATGGCTGCCAAATTAGCCCCTGATATAGCGATAAACATGGATAGCAATCCGTTTTATGTAACTTGGCCTGGAGCAACAAAGCTGGATCGTGCTGATGATAGAGTGATGATTGACACAAATCTGCTACAAGCAAAAGCCCAATATAGTGGGCTCAGAGTTGCTGCAGCGGCTTCCACAAATGCCGTTGCGCACAGAAAAGTAGCTAGTGTTCAGTATGGTATGACAAGGATGTATTAGCCAAAGGTTTAATCCTAAGCCAGTGGTAAGTTTGTGGCAAGTTTTTAACTTGCGTGGAGCTCGTCTCCTTCCAGAGTAGGGTTGAATACTTGTGCCATGTTTGGATCAACGAATTTAGTGAGAAAGAAAGCAAATGCGAAAGTACAAAAGTTAAAACACTTACATGTAAAAAAAGGTTTCCCTTGGCATTTTCCTTAACAAAATCCAAGATCCAAACGCAGGGCTGGTTAACTCTAGGTGGTGTACAGAGGGGAGGATATTTGGGTATAGTTACTTTGATCCCCCGGGTCTCTCTAGGTGTAGAGTCTGTGAAAATTTATCTTGTGAGAAGTAATAAAGATGATGGTTACAATTTTACAGTCTTTCTACTTACAACTTCAAATGGGGATACTAAAGAATTAATCTCATTTTCTTTTTTGGTGGATCAATTGATTAATCAATGTCGTTGGATTATAGATTATTGATTAAGCACATTACTACATGGCTGCCTTACCATTTTTGTGACGTTCATAATTAACGTTCAGCAGCTAATGAAATTGTTTTAAGGGATAATTACCTCAATACCTCTTGCCGGTTACCACAATTATCAAAATACCCTTGGGGCTTGAAAAATTACCAATACTCGCTCTATTGGATCATTCTGTTGATGTATAATTATAATTATATTTTCTAAATATATGCATATATTATGATTATATCATCTAAGTTGATGCATAATTATAATTATATTTCTTGAATATATGCATATATTATGATTATACTATATAAGTTGATGCATAATTATAATCATATTTTCTTATTTAGGGATTTACTTGTAATGTTTAGAATTTTAAAGGGATATAATGGTAATTATTCAAAGTTTTTGGGGTGTAATAATAATTATACAAACTTCACCGGTGTTTGGGTTTTCCATTTTTAACCTTTAAAATTATAATCGTTTCATTTTTTTTAATAATAACTACTACCCTACAATCTTTAACTGTAATTAATAGTTTTATATTTCATTTATTTGAATGATATTATTCTAATAATATTTAATAGATGCAATAATAATCTGCATAATTGCTAGTGCATTTAAAGACAAGCACCCGTAGGTAGGATTTTGGTTGTCAACAATTTATTATGGTTGCCAAGCTTTGGATGTAGTGGCACTGCCTCCACTGTTTCATAATGGAGGTGCATGGTTCGAGTCCTACCGATAGCGTGTGGGTGTTTGTCTATCGTATGGTAGTTATCTGTCTACCGAATAGTTGTTTAAAAAAAATGGTGGGCTCTCAACTGAAAAAGACCAGATCATTAGCTGGGAAAACCATGTAATTTCTATTTTTAATGATATCAAAATTGGTTTTAACTTTTAATATCACTTATTTTATCAAGATTTTTTGTATTGATGATGTCCTTGCTGAGATATGGACCCAATATCTTATCCAATTATCTCGATTTACATATCTCCAAGACTCCAACAGCAGTAGAATCCAAATGGAAAATTGTTACTACAATACACAATCACCAATTGCCCAATTTGAAGCCCAATTAGGCCTAGAATTTCATTTCATACCAAAAAGGCAATTTCTCACCTTTCAGCACGTGTGCCTGCTTTACTTGAGTGCCATTCAACATAAAAAAATCTTTTCAGTTTGTCCCGGGAAAATTCTCAAACCCTAATTTGACTGGAATCTAGCGTAATTCTCGCTCATTTCTGCACCGAGGCAGGATAGCTTCATTTCACCGATTCCTATTTCTTTCCCTGGGCATCCAATTTCAGGACAGTTTTCCACTAAAAAATATTTTAACGAAGTGTAAGGAAGCTCATAAGTCCTCTGTTATGCGAGTTAAATTCTTCCTGGCCGATTCTTTAAACTCTGTTTGGCTGCTGAGAAGCCTAAAATATTCGTACTAATTCTTGAAATTAAGAGAAAAACTCATTTTATTCTGTTTCTTTCTTTCTTTCTTTCTTTTCTTTTTTTTTTTTTTTTTTTTT
>JACFYI010003648.1:416726-427965 GCA_014898755.1 Handroanthus guayacan
TTTTGAATTGCTCTGTAAGTTAGTAAAAACTGCTCTGCAGATAATATTCCAGTTCTTTGGATAAAATGGGCAAGTTGCCCTTAAAAAACCAATGGGTTCCGATGCGTGCAACAAATTCCTTTGACATTTGCTAATCAAAAATTTCACAAGGGCTTTGGCTTTGACGCTAATGGATTTTTTTATAGAATTTCATTTGCCAATTAGACATAACACAAAAATATAATTTGGGAAAAAACCCTGTTTTTATTACTCCATACATTTTTTCGTGCAATTTATTTAACTCGTACTGACATACATTGTCAATCCATCATTTTTTTAATTAATCTTTATACAAGAAAAAGATAATTAACCCAATTTTCTTTAAAAGAAAACAAGAAAAAACTAATTTTCTTCAACTAACATTAAAAAGAAATAAGTCCAAAAAATGATGAACAGTAACTTTTATCCAGTAGCCGCTACCTCAAATCGGCATCCCAAGTTGAATGCTTAGGTAGCAGGATGATATTGGAATTCTTTATTACAGCTCGATTGTCAATTGTAGCATGAAATACAACTTCTTACATTTTTATGCTGCATGTTATAAATATCGGACTAAGAATTAAGATGCCTTCCGATAACAAAATAATCCCAGTTGTTTATGCAAAACACAAGCAAAGCCCAGAAAATTAAGTTCTTATTTCTATCTGGAGGAAATCAGAGAATCTGGTGCAGAAAGTATAACAGATTAGACCCCTGTTCCAGCCAACCGCCTCCTTGTTGCATTGGAGACTGCCACTTGACCCAGTTTATCCTCTTGTGTTTGTATCATCCGTTCTTTTAGCGGCATGTAGTGACGTAGCCATATGCCGGTGTACACCTGAATGTAAAACCAAGATAAAAGTGCAATAATATCATACAACCAAATAAATAAATAAATAAATAAAAGAGGAAGAAAGAAAGCAGGTAACCGTGTATTTGCTTCTCATTCATGTCACCACGTTGAGAAAGAAAATGCATGCAGTTTGAAGATTGACAAGCAGTTATTTCGATATTTTAATGGGATATCGATTGACAGGGGAGAGGGTGCAGGATAAAAAGTGTTTCATCATCGGCCGGTAAAGACAGATTTTCTCTTGTTATTCTCTACGACAATTATCTTTTAAGAAATCACAATGACACGGGCAAAAACAGTGATTACATTTTATAGCCTAGTTTATGTCAATTTAGACGAGAAAATGAACATTTTGTTATAATGTCCACGGGAAGAAGGGGGTGAGATAAAAGATTACCTGTGCTGGCCTCATTAGCTTTGTATCTGGATCATCTAGAGACTCTCGCCAGTGAGATAAATAGCCAGCCATTCGAGGAATTGCAAACAAAACGGGAAAGAACTCTGCAGGAAAACCCATTGCCCTGACCACAATAGTGGAGAATACACATCAATTACTTGAGAAAAAACTATCAAAGATGATCGAACATGAAAATAGAAGATACCATAAAAGATGAAAATGAAAGTGAGAACAAAGGCAACAGTGGACATTCTAATCGTACCTATAAATTAAACCAGAATAGAAGTCCACATTAGGATACAACTTCCTTTTCACAAAATACTCATCTGATAGGGCAGCTTTCTCTAAAGCTATAGCCACCTGCAACATGAAATTGATGTATGAGAGCCAGTCAGAAGAATGTGATACAAAATATAATTTCCTTTCCAGAAACAAGGAGTACCCGGTTCTTGCAATCTATATTCTTGTATGAAGTTCACATCAGCTATAAGATAATTTTTTCTTACAAAAACGTTTTTAAAAGATTTTCAATTTGTTTTAATGATCACTTACTTGATAATATATAGTTTCTAACTCAATAGTGCGTCTGAATCCACTTTTATTGTAAACAAACCCACCTCTATAAGAGGATCCCTGCCAACAATTGAAAAAACTTCTTCTGCAAGTCTCTTGATGACCTTCGCTCGGGGATCATAGTTCTTGTAGACACGATGCCCAAAACCAGACATCTTACGCTTCCTAGAGATCATGGAATTACAAACACAGAGAGTTAGACAGCACATATAAGGTTTTTACACGCCATCAAAAGATAATCACCATAGAAGAGTACTAACCTGCTCTTTACACCCTCAATGAAATCTGGTATGTTTTCTGTGCTTCCAATCTCACTCAACATCTTAAGCACAGCCTATAGAATACATGGACAAAAAAACAACAAATCCCGCTTAATGTGAATTGTAAGAATGCTTAAGAATGCAAGCACACTATGTTTTCTTTACTAATTAACTATTAAGCCCTTCCTAATGGAAAACCAAAACTATTATACACTAAAATGACGAGTACCTCATTAGCTCCACCATGAAGAGGCCCATACAATGCTCCAACTGCACCTGCAAGGGCCGTATATACATCCACACCACTGCACATACAAAAAGATTTGCATGAGTAACAAACTGAAGAAGTAATTTTTCCATATACAACAAGACAATGAGATACAACCTTGAAGCAAGGTGTCTTGCAGCTGCAGTGGAGCAATTCATTTCATGTTCTGCATGCAATATGAAAAGAATGTCTAGTGCACGAGCAAGTCGAGGATTTGGTTTATAGGACCTGTTGCCCCTGTTTGTTCCATGGCCAAAGCCCTTAGTAAGAACAGCAGATCAACTTTCAAACAAAACAGATTCTTGCTAGTGTATTTCTATCCAGCAGCTAAACACAATTATCCCTAACCTTGAAAATAGAAGTGAATTCAGCAAGTCCATTTAAACTAGGGAATACCCAAATTTGATCTCATAGATTAATAATGTCTTAACAAAAGCAGGAATTAGTACATACAATGAATCAAGCATATATAAGAAGTTCTCTGAGTATGAAAGGTTGCTGGATGGAAGAACAGGTGGCCTCCCTGCCATTCTCAAATAAGCAGCTGCAGCAATCGTTGGCGCCTGCATATAATCAGTAGGTTCTTAGTACTGCTGCCACCAAAATGCGGGGCACATAAGCATGCATACTCTAGATATGAACACAGCATCACAGTTATCAGTGGAAGTGAGGGAAGAAAATGGCATCACCTTCCCAAGTATACGGACAATTTGTTTGTCTCGCACTTGTTTAGACTTGTATATGTCTTGGCCCTATAAGAAAATGAACCAAATGAAATAAGATAATGTAGCAATGCGATTCTAATCTTCTGAAGTTATTATCCCACCAAAAGTCCCCACCTCCCGCAAGGAATTTCAAGCAACTCAAAAGTTGCAATAAGAAGGGAGAAAGTTTCTTTTTTTTTGTGGGGGGGGGCAGAAAAAATCAATTGCCACAGACATTCTCGAAGCTTCGATGTTCCAAAATCCTATATAACTAAAGCCAGGACATTAGGAACACTTATTCCATGGTATGGCAGCAGGATCCATACATTGGAAGTGAGATTTGTGTCTGTGCTTGACTTCCAAGCAAGTACCAAATAAAGAGGGAAGAAAAGTTGTTATAACTCAAGAATTCTAAACATCAGCTTACTCGTAATGCCGGATTTGCATCTGGATGAAAGACTGACAGAGCACTCATTGCACTGACAAGAACACCCATTGGGTGAGCATCGTGTGGCATTGCCTGTATGATATCCTGCAAAACATGATCAAATGCATTCAGGAATTTTACCTTCACATACAGATGGGATCATAACTATGGCATGAATAAGAAAATAACCCAATATGATGTAGCTGCCAAACCAAATTGGAGCTGATTATCAGATGCATTAAAGCACTATAAGCATGAACAGGAAAGTATAACTGTTCCCATTGAACACTGGTGCAGGGAAAAGAAGCATACCAGTATTCCTTGTGGAACAGCTGAATGCTGTGAAACGGCAAACTCCCAATCTGCCAACTGACCTTCGGATGGTAAATTCCCATACACTGCCATGAAAGAGAAAAAGTATGAATCAAATATTTAAAGTGGATATACTGGAAAAGCTACCAATTAACAAAACAACTAATTGACCAGAGTATACGGCAGTGCACGGAATGGACTCATGGAGCAAACTTTATAAGTAGCCCCTCCAGTAATAAATTACAGGAATATGAACTAAACACATTACGCATCATGTAGCATCTATCTAGACTATACACCCTTTCTTATCAAAAGAACTTATATAACGGGGGGAGGGATACCCTATAAGATAATAAACCACGTTCAAGTGGTGAAACAGTCAATGAAAGCAGTTGAAATCTACAGTAGAATGTTAAAGGTGCATCTTATTGCAAAGTAAAAAGTTCGAGAACTCAACCTAGAGCAAATGTAAATAGAACTTAGTTCCTTGAGATACAAATAGACAAGAATCTGCAGCAACAGGGTGATACTTACTCAAAAGGTAAGCAACTTCCAAAAAGGAACTCCCCTCAGCCAGTTCCTCAATAGGATAACCCCTGTATCTAAGAATCCCTTCATCACCATCAATATAGCAAATTGATGATCGCACTGGAGCTGTATTAAGGTATCCTGGATCATAAAGCTTGAGCCCCTTGTCATTCTTTCCAGTTGTTATCTGTAACATTCACTTCAGTTATAAAACTTTTAACAAAATTATACAGATACGACCAATAAAATGTACTTCAATAACCGTTTGAGAGATAATAGTTCCATGCACATACTCACAAAGTCGCCCCATTAAAATTTTATCCAAGTCCTCCTTTTTCATGTAAACAAGCACTTTAGCTTCAATTGTCCATGACTAAATAAAATGACAATAAATAAGTGTGAAATATAGGCTAAAATTCACATGAATTCACTAAGGTATATTCTTCAAACACTAAGAAATACGCCAAATACACCACCGATAAGATAAAACTAGTCTTTTCCAGCTTAATTAAAAAAAATAATAATGATACCAATACTTCAAATAAGAATAATGTTCAAAAAACCTTTTTCAGGTCGGTGGCTCTGATAGTCCCTTCCTCGGAGACCTGACACTGGTACTTCTTCCCAGTACGCTCATCAACGATAATCAAAGAACCTTTAAGGTTCGGAGGTGGAGCCACGGCAGCGGAGCAGCTAGAAGATTCAAGAATTCCGGTTGAAACGGAGCCGGACTGATCAAATGAAGCCGAGAGATGAGCTGACAGCACCGCCAACCGGCCTCGAGCAACTGTTGAATGATCGACACCCTCCATTTCCTTCAGTTGGTTTCTATGAAATTGTCCTTTCGTTTCTAGATCAATTATCTAATGCTAAGTGTCGTTTTTGCTGGTCATCTGTGTATATATAGAAAGAAAATTGAAGATGCAGCGACGATATTCCACTTGCGTTTAACAAACGGATCAGAGCCCCCGCCCCCACCACGTCACAGTTACGTGTGTGATTATATTTTAAGAATTAATTATATATCCAATAAAATTACTAAATTTATAGTAAGAAGAGGAACAATAAAATGAGATGATTGATATTGAGTTTTCAAATAAAGTTTTGGCAGTGGGACCCACAATCTGTCGCACGAGGATGGGAGCAGTACACCGCTCTCGGGACGCACGATCATTATCCTAATCAGGGATTGATAAGGACAGTTGAATCTTGGACCCGGATCCTGGATCATCAAGGATATTAAATTATGATTTATGGGGGTAAATTATCTTGATATTTATTATTAGAATAAATGACAATTCAGCTTTAAAATTATATTATTTAGCAGATGATTTTGTAAAATTATTTTAAGAAAAGTTTTCTCTAGCTATTTAATCTGGAAAAATTCAAATTCGTGCATCCAAGGACAGCACTCGAGTGTTTGCGTAAGTCCCAGTACAAGATAACTAAAAGTTTATCCTCAAAATATTTTTTCCTTTTTTTCAAATTATAGCGATGAAAAATAAAGAAATGGGTGTTCATCCTCATAGCCAAGGGCCTTAAGTTCATATGTTCTTCACTTCTTTGAGAAAACTAGAATAATAAATTCCAATTATGGAATATTAGTGATTAAATTATAAAAAAAAAAAATCCAAGGATGGGAGAATATTTTCCAACTAAACCTAAGGACAACTAAAACCCAAGGACTGCAATTAATGTAAATAAGCAAATCACAGTTAAATATTCTGAACCATGAATGACGGGAACATGTGTAACTAGTTTTATTCCTTCTCTTCTCACTTCTGCAACTAATACATTATTTTCCGACCTTACATACCCCTGATGAATAGGAAAAATAACCAACATTGCCACAAACAGTTCCTGCCGGTACTATCACACCATTGCGACCTACTAAGCGAGCGTTGAGATAAACAAAACTTGAATTTAATAGTTATACAGTTCAAAACAGATTTTCAGTTGATCTCCTCGCTGTTCTTTGTACCATAAGCGATGAAATTTACACTGATATCATCAGAAATAGACCATCGCCCTGTCAGGGGGTCGTAGACAAAGCCGGCCATCTCCTTGACCTGGACAAAGAACACAAGCAGCAATTTATGTCTCACGTGAAGGACAAAGAAAGAGTGCTATGGCATATAGCACCCATTTGCTCCTGACTTACAGAAATAGAAGCACGCTGAAGAATTAGGACTAGTTCTTCTGGCGTGAGAAAGCTCGACCATTGATGTGTGCCTCTTGGGAGCTGAAAGTTTTACACAGGTCAACAAAATGAAAATGGTTCCATATACAAATGGAGAATATATAAGACTGGAGAGTTTTAAGGCACAAATCTTGGATCTTCAGTATGAAATCTACACACTTTACAGAGGTTGGCTAAGGAAAAGCGAAACATCATTGCTTTCAAAACAAATTGCTCATGATTATAGTTATCTCAAGCTTAAAAATTCAAGACTTCTGATTTGCTCTGTCCCAACCCCAACCACACAACCTCCATTGCGCATAAAAGATGTTTTTAGCTTTTGACAGTTTGTAATATCCCATTAGTTCACTGCATATGCGTCGCATCACATTCTACCCTCTGAGAACTGGATTAGAATTACTAGACCTACAACCCACAAGAGTAGGCTTTTCTTCAGAACAACATACCCTTTGAGTATTTATTCCAACATTTCTTCTTGTAAATTAGTCATCATAAATCAAGAGCAACTTAATTAATCACTCTCTCACCCACAAGATCCAAATGCACAATTAATTTCCGCACATCTTCACTGTTATTATGTGAGCTAATAGGATATTCTCACTCAGCGAGCACGGATGAATTTTGAATACAGTTGACCAAACATGAAACCGCAAGCAACATGGTGCACAAACATACCCAATGTAAGACGTATTCTGCCATGATGATGGCAGTTGCATATGCTCTCATTGAACGATTAATCGTTGAGATCAGAGTAGCTCCACCAGGGCTGGTCAATGCAGACAAGGATTTGCAGAACTCAGCAGGATCTGCCACATGCTCAATTACCTAGAAAGCACAACTATCAGATGTCCATCCACAGTAAAGTAAATACATGAATGTGAAAATAATCAAATAGATAGAAGATATTACATACTATTTAGTAAGCATTAATAATAGTTGCTCTATTATTTTTTAGCGCTAGGAACATTGCTGAAAACTTCCAATAGAATCAACAGTACATACCTCCAGTGCAATTACAGCATCAAATTTCCGCTGCTCCTCCACCAATTTTTCTGTCCAAAGATAGCAATCATGTCAGCTTCTGAAGAATAGATCTACCAGTTCAAGAAGTTAATGGTTTTGAAATGGATTAAAGAAAAGAGCTGGAAAGATGTAAATGCTAACAACCAGAAAAGATGCATATGATTTAATATCGAAGAGGAAAAAGGCAGTTCATGCTAATTGCAAAAGGAAAGATAGAAAGAAAAGAAACATGGAATAAGAACAATGGGAAGATGCCGTCAGTAAACATAAAAGAGGAAAAGAACAGCTTATGCTTGTTACAGCTCAGAGTTTGAGCACGTCCAGATGCTAAAACGGTGGAACATTTGAAGATTCACAGAATAGTTCACAGCAAATAAGTTACAACGAAACATGAAGATGCAAGAGTTGAGACTCAATAAGCACTCCACATATTGAATTAAATATGTGAAAGAAGTAAAATTTGATTAATTATTTTAACCTTCATATTCAACAAATAAGTATGACGTGTACCAGCTGTTGTGCAACAATAATCAATAGATGAAGTCACTGGATCCGAATCCTGCAAAAGATATGAACCCTCACTGATATAGACGATGCATTTTTGCACTAAAAACATAGGAAGAGACCTAATGCTTCAGTATTTCTGCATGAATGCATACAGATAATCAATTTCTGTTCTTTTCCTTTGTCAATAAAACATACCGCATGAAGCTGTGCAATCTTAATATTCTTTTCCACAGCATCAATTCCTGTTACATTGGCACCCATACGAGCCAGAGGCTGAAATATGATAACAAATGAACATTAGATAACCATTTCTGGAACACAAGAATATACAGCAGCTGAGGTTGTATATTACACGTTGCATTCCAGAATCCACTCATATATATTCAAGAAAAATAGATTTATCAACAAAAGTAAAGATGCATACCTCAGATAAAATCCCCCCTCCACAGCCAACATCAACAAATTTCAATCCTTCGAACGGCCTTGCACAGAGTGGATCCTTTCTGAAACATATTAGACTCATCAGCTTCTATAAGACAACCGAGAAAAAAAGAATAAGAAACTATCAATGTTGATCGGTGTTTCTTAGATTCCTTCAACTAGTCCATTCATTTCCTTTTAAGGCATATACATGCATGCACTTAACGGAAACAAATTCAGGAATCAGAATATCCCATATCTAAGACTTAGACAATGAGCAACTTATTGCACGAGTAGTGGAAATAGAACAAAGGAAAAATAATGCATATAAAAACTCATTGCTTAAATCAATGTAAGGCCCCACTGGCATGGGTACGCAAGAACAGATAAAATCATGCCAAATTCATTCTGAAATCCACAACACGCTTCATGTTTGCTGTAGTGCTACAACTTTGTATCATCATGGGCAGTCAATTATCTATATTCCAAAATGTTCATGGAATATCAATCACCATGTTATGCACTACTAGTTCCTAAAACATTAATTGCAAAACTTCAAAAAATTTACAAGCTAAATATATTATTGCGAGGGACAGCCATCAATAAATAATCAACTGCATCAAAATGAATCAAAGTCCAGAGTAAAATGCACCTGGAGATGGATTTAACAAAATTAATGACTTCACAAAGATTGAAATTTTTCCACTTTGTTCGACATAAGCACAGCAATTACCGCAGAAATAGACTAAATTTCCGAAAGCGTAAATAAAATTACCCAAAATGCCGGCACAATGTGGACCTAATAAAAGCAAGCCTCGTGGGATTCATCACATGCAATGGCTTAAACGGTCCTTCAGCATCCCACCTAATATTAATAAAACAAAGAAATACATTAACAAGAATAACAGAACTAAATTAGATCAATTGAGACCCTCTAATGGATTCTGCTGGACCAACATAATTCCCTGGAGAACACGCAAAATATTGAAAATTGAAGATATCAACATATACCAGGTCTCGGCCATGGCAGCAAATTTTTTTATTTCCGCGGGATTCAAAGAGCTCTTTGAACCTGAATTGGCCACCGGCGGAGGGTTGCAAGCCGGAGCGGCTGGAATTTGCTGCGGAACATCTGAATAATCCCGGGTTTGGAGTTCATGAAGAAAACTAGGGTTCCGGCAGCCATTTTTAAACAGTGGATATTGTAGACCGGGGCGGACTAGGGTTCGGATTCGGGTTAACAGATGCTTTGAAGACATTGCGGTAGCAAGTGAAAGAAGAAAACAGAGCTATTCGGTTGAGTCCTGTCCGTACTCCGTAGTGAGCTGCGAACGGGAAGAAAATAAACGTGGGCTGGGCCAGCATCACTAGATAAGTGGGCCAGTCATTCTGAATGGGTATGGGCTACATTCCCACTTTCGAAGACTAATCACTTGTATCACTCTTGTGCATTTGTTTAAACACCAACCATATTTGAAATTTAATTAAATAAATTCTTTTGCACTTGTTTGAATTTTCTATTTTTGAATGACGTTAATATTTTTTAGAAAATTTGACATATATAATTTTTGTATATTTTTCAAAGTTTACACAAAAATAAAGATTGGCAATGTTATATCATGATACTAAACAAAAACATACCATTTAATACAAGTAGCATTTCTCACCATCTAGATTGTGATTCTTCTAAAATAAATGTGATGAAATAATATTGTCATACTTTTCTCTCAAACTATCTCAAAAAATATTTTCTTTTTTTTATTTTTTATTTTTTGTTTTTTGAGCAACTATTGAGTAAGACATTAAGATTTACATAATTTTAAAGTGCTTAATCATTTAATCAAGACGCCATTGATCTGTATTACAAACCCTTTACCAGACAACTTTTTTCATCTTTTATATTTACCAAAAGAGGATCGTGGCCGATTTCTCACTACCTCTGCAGAACTCAAATCTACGACATATCTATTTGCAGCTATAAGAACTTATCACCAAATTACTCACTTGTCCTCTCTGCCAGACACAAGTTATTCCATAATTTTTGTCATTACAGCATGCCTAGGTAATTAAATTCCATAGTTCTCTAAGTATAATTCCCATGCATGGAGTATGTGACAATACAATATAATTGATGAAACACTTTATCTAGAAGTCATTTTCCCTTCTCCAAAAGGAGCATTAAAAGAAAGCAATGGGGCATTTGAAGGTGGTACCAAAAGGAAGCACAGTATTCCTGCTTCCCCTCCCCACGTGAGCTTCTGTAGACAGATCTTGTTTGATTGCATGTTTTTCCTTTTGAGATATCTAAGTACTACTTTTCATGTGCATTTATGTCAGTGTTCCCTCTCTTTCTAAAGCACATTTCCCTTTTCCTAATCTATGTTTGTAAGGGTTTATATGTCAATTTCCGTTGGTGAAATGTCTAATTTTGAGATGGAAATCTGTTCTAGTGAAAAATATGAATAACTTCTTGAAGTTGATATATATAAACTGTTTGAATTTGAAGCTGAAAATGTGATTAAGTTAGATATAGTAAAAATGTTTTAGTGCTCAAGTTAGTTCAAGAACGCATAAGGACAAAGATACTTTATTTAATTGCACCTATCCCCCTCGTGAGATTTGAAATTAGCATCATAGACTCTGTCATATCACACTAAGTATTGTGAAATTTGAAATGAACATTATAAATTCTGTCATTTTAAAATTAGCATACTAACCCTTGTCACTTTAAAATTAAAAAAAAAAAAAA
>JACFYI010003648.1:428065-461615 GCA_014898755.1 Handroanthus guayacan
TTTTTTGATTGAATATTCTCATGTATAAGTACTGTGACATTTTGTCATAGGGACATTTTAGGCCCTGTGAGTGTCCTCATATATGTGTGTTGCCATGTTTAAAGTTGTGCCAAAGGTTGGTGCTAGCTAGCTGGTGAGGACACTGTTTTAAGTTCAACTACGATAGGGATATCAATGGGATGAGGACCGCTGGATGGGAGTGCCTCGGCCTCCTGGTGCTCGAAGAAAAAATGATCTTCATTCCCTCCTTACTCTCATGGGATGGGAAACAAGTATTCGTCACTGGGAGACTAAATCCGTGTGGATAGTTGTCTATATCCATTAACATATTTGAATCTAAAAATATTTTAATGAAACTTTGGAAAGAATAATTTAAAGCATATAATGAATTTTCACGCACAATAATTAAATGATGTCAATACTAGTATAAAATTTAACATAAAAATAAGAATTCCACATAATAAATGAGCGGAAAAAAATCAAGATTAAGGTTTATATTAGGGTATATTTGTAATTAAAAGCATGCTAACAAGTAGCAAGTACCCTGTGGTACGAGAACTTTGATATCCATCACCACCTCATATATCAAACGGAGAGAAAAAAATCTCCAATTCACCCTCATAGCTAGGTACAAATATTGTTCCCCATACCTATCATGAATACGTAAACTTTCACAGATACCCGCTTAAACAGGTGAAATTGCCTTTCTAGACTAAAATGTATGTTTGTATTCAATCACATGAATAATTAGTCGACGTATCAATTCTACTTGAGATTTGGGAGTAATTCTTCGTATATGGTTTGAATTGGAAAGATTCCAAGATTGTGTCGAGAGTGTACTTAATTGATCAGATTATCCGAAATCACATAAAAGCATTATGAGTAGCTTGAAATTTGTTTAATGGAAATTCTTTGATACTCAAGTTAATAATCTAATCGATTTTAAAACGCAAATATATATATATATATATTAAATAGGTAAAGATTAGATGTCTCGTCATGTTAACCTCTAATAGGCCATTACCCTACCCAAGTTCATAATGTTGTGATGTGATGTGACATAAACTATTTTGTTAACTTGCTTAATATAACCAGCCTTCCATTCTTGTTTCTGTTGCTCTCACCATTCTTTCCATTTTTAAATTGTCATTTAAAAATGTCAAAAATTTTGACAGTATAACTTTCAGGTATGTAAGAAAATGACACATGATCACTACTGACCCAGATGTTTGTATTACAGGCTGGACAGGGAAAGAGGAAACCTTAGGGGCCAATGTTACAAGAAAAAAGGTGCAACTTTTGTAAATTTGTACCGTAAAAACAAATTTTTTTAAAAAATAATAAAAAATAAAAAAATAAAAAATAAAGTAATTTTTGAGTTAAGAAAGTTGTGGGATCCATGTCCTGTCTCTGGATGTCCTTGCGTTCAGTTGTCTAGTTTTATCACACAGCACTCCTTACAACTCCTAACAAATTTCATTTTTTTTTTCAGTTATATGTATTTTCTCTGTATTTTCTTTTATTTATCAAGAATTGTCACTTTTGTTTGCTGTCAGAGGAAAGGAAAAAAGAAAAAAGAAAAAAGAAAAAGAAAGAAGTAGTGATCAGATGGTAATCTGAAAATTCCTATGTTACAGTAACTGAGGTGAAATTGAATCTGAAAGTAACTGTTAAGGTAGCTACAATGGTGGGTGAGAATTTCAGACATTCTCTTGAAAAGCTATGTGTGAAACCTTAATGTGGGGAGGGGAAAAAATTGAAAAATTAACAGAATTTTGCCACTTCTTTTGACTGAATTTACTAACATTAAGGATAATCATTTGACATTGCCTCAACAAAAGACAAATTTAAAAACTACTTCACTAAATTAATCTTTTGTTTAACTATCCTTCTCTCCTAGTTTTCATCATTCTTTCTATTTATTTTATGATAATTCTGGTGAATTGAGAAGTCTGTATTCAAAATAGTATATTCATATGTTAAGATGGGAATAAACTTTCAGAGTTAGTAATGGGTCTAATATTAAAAAACAGATAACACGTTAGAATGTTAGAAATAGCCTAGCAAAATCCATATCCAATACTTAAATCAATGTAGATCCAAAAAAGGCTATGTATGTTGGAAAATCGGGAAAATAACCAACTTTATAAGCATTTCTCGAGGTCTTATTTATAAGGTTTGTCTCGCATTCTTTTTTATAATCGTATATGAAAAACTCGCTTGGAATAGTATACCACATGGTTTCATCAATGGGTCCTTATTTCAGAATTGAGAGTCAAGCCCAACCAAATCGAATCAAACCCATAAAAAGGGGATGCGGTTCTCAAGGGTTGTCAAGTGGTTTTCTTTCTTTATTAAGGAGTATTAATGTAAAACAACTTTAACATTATATCGTATCGATGTAAAATTTGATCATTTGTATTGTATATAGAGCACCAATTCTTCGGAGGTAGTATGTTTTTAAGTGCTTTTCTAAAATAACCCTCAATAATATTAACTCACCTTAACAAGTAATAATTACACACAACTAATAAAGAATCATAATTCACTAATTATTTTTTATATTAAATTGCATATATATTTTAATTTAAATTATCATATTTTAATCAAGTTTATATAGATTTTGTCACAAGGATATGTGGTACGTAAAATAATTATCACCTTCGTTGTAAACGTGCATGTTCTTACAAAGCTCGAGTATGGAGTCAAGACAACTATAAATTTGTCTTTAAACAGTTACTAGTTACTACTTATTCCATCATAGTCCCTACCATAAATTACGATCCTTTCTTGGGATCAGCAAAAGAGTAAAATTATTACTAATATTGTGAAACTGCTCGACTGCACATACGAAGGGGACCTGCATTATTTTGTACGTGTATAGTGCAATCCCATCAAATCGATCATCCATGGCCGTTGGATGAAGGGCTAGGGAGCCCACGTAAAATCATTTCAAAGGGTATTTTAAGTTACGTGAAAATATTTAATCATAAATTAGATAAATGTACTTAATTTGTGTTCGAACAATGAAATAAAAAGGAAACACCCATGATGATAATTAAGTGCTTCGCAAACTCATAAATTAAATACATGTACTTAATTTGTGTCCGAACAATGAAATAAAGGTGAAACACCCTTGATGATAATTGAAATATTGAATGCTGCACAAACATGGGGGAACGAGCCCGTGGAGATAACCTCACGTATTCATTAAAAGGTTTTGTCGTAAAAATACGGTTCAAAGAATGAGAGAGAATACTAATATACCAAGTGGCTCAAATTTCTCGATTTCTTCGATATAAAGTGACATTAGATAATAAATCAAGGGATTTTGGAAAAAAGCACATGGCCCTTTTATTCTCGATGACAAACTATGTATTGGAACATGGAGGCTCCACTGAATTGAAACATATTCTAATTTTCATATATTTAATGGAAAAATTTCGTGCGTCTTGAAAGGTAACAAGGAAATTCAATATCTCAATTGTCTCAACACCCTGACTCATATGACATGAGACAACAAAAAGTGTTATTCTTTTTTTCTTCTTTTTTGTTGATAAGCAAACGCATCGAATTACTTAGTCGACAAAAGTACAAAAGCGAAATTGGACCTATCTTCTATCACAAAGTGTTATTCATATTATATACACATACATACATACATAGAGAGAGAGAGAGAGAGAGAGAGAGAGAGCACAAAGTGTTGTCACCCTACCCTATAAGAAGAGAATTCAAAATGGTGCAAGACAATGCCCGTTGCAATGGGAGCAGGACAGGACGGAAGGTAACTGTAGAACGACCCATCAAATCAAGCACAGCAAAATGTAATGTAGTTTATCTAGACATACCACGAGAATTTTGTAATGCAGCTACCTCCTTAAACTCAAAAGAATCACACAACTAAACACTGTTTACAGCCTATTTTTAACATCATTAACCACAACATGATGTATAAACCAATGTTAAAATAATCAAAGCAACATTAACAATGAACAAAATGGAACACTTTAATGGAGCTTCAGATTTCCTCACTGGCTTGATCAAAGAACTGGTTTTGCTACTCCCACAAAAACCAACACCGACATTAACACCATTTCCTGCCGATGGGCTCAAACACAACCTCGGATTGCCACTCAGGTCCAAATTTCTTCCAAGTCTTTTCAAGAAACTTGAGTTGAAAGGGACAACGCCGTCAAGAAAATTTCTGCTCAAATTCAGGTGATAAATGTGTGACAGATTAGCGAACCCGACTGGGATTTGTCCCGATAATCGGTTATTTTGCAAGGAAAGGGTGCTTAAATTGGTGAGTTGGGAATAGGATGGTGGGATTATGCCTGAGTATCCAGAATTGGAAAGTCTCAGTTCTTGGAGTTTTTTCAGGCGGCCGAGTTCCTCAGGCAGGGGAACAAACATTGGATTGTCGTCCATCAGAAAGTACTGCAAATTCTGCAAGCCCGTCAGGCCCCTGGGGAAAGAACCCCGCAAATTGTTGTTGCTCAATGCCAAGAAAACGAGAGACTGGAGGTATTGAATGGATTCTGGCACGGTTCCAGTGAGTGAATTTGAGCTTATATCGAGCTTCTGAAGAATTCTGAGCTCCCCAATGGCCGAAGGAATCGGGCCCATGAGCCTGTTGTAGCTTAAATCTAAACCAACAAGGCTTCTGACATTGCCAACTTCCAATGGGATTGCGCCGCTGAGCAAGTTATAGCTCAAGTCAAGGTGTACAAGAGAGCTCAAACTGAAAATCTCAACTGGGATTTCCCCTGTCAGCTTGTTTTGCGACAACGTGAGGATTTGGAGCGATTTCAGAGAGGAAATTTGAGGTGGGATTGTGCCGATGAGTGCAGAATTTGATCTGAAACTAAGCTGTTGCAGACGAGACATTAACGGCTTGTTTGGAGGGACCGAAATTCTTGTCGGGGCCTCAGTGAAACACTGGAAGACGAATATGGATTCAAGGTGAGGGAGTTGAAAGATTTCTGAAGGGAATTTGGCACTGTTTTTGCAGGACGGGTTTGGTGGGGTGCCAAAATCAAGCCTGGTGACATGAAAATGGTTATCCATTGGTGTATATTTGCACTCAATTCCAGGCCAGGATGAACCAGGCTGACAGGGGTTAGGGTATGAAACTCTCCAGTCTTGATCAGAGGAAAGGGTTTCCATGATCTTGAACAAGGTTTCGAGTTCGACCCGGTCCATGTTAGAAGGGAGATTCTTGTTTGGATGATCATTTGTTGCATTGGATAAAAGAAAAGAGGTTGTAAGTGTTATTAGCAGAAGTTGAAGGGAAGATGAAGACATTTTTAGGTGAACTAGTGGTACTATGGCCTGAGAAATTGTTCCAAGTTGGAGGAAAGTCTCATGTTATTTGATTCAAACATGAGAGGAAGAGAAAGTAAATGAGTTGAGCCGAGATTTGATTGACATGACGGGTGGGGTCATGATGAAATTAAAGCTTAGGTAGGGTCATGTAATGTAATGTAATGTAATGTTTCTTGAAACATTATCAGGTTGGAGAAAATAGGACATGTTTCATTTTATCAGACTTGATGATGATAATGGGCAAATTCAAAGAAAATAGGAATTATGAAATGACTACATGACTGAAAAGAGTAAAAACCTAAGTACGAAAGTGAGGAAAAAGGGGAAATTGAAAATCAAGTCCCTTTTTGGAATTTAATTTTTGAACGACTAGGGTTTGTTGCTCCATGCCCATTATTAACCGTTGGATGAGAGGCAGGTAAAAGTATATTTTGTTAAAACAGCACAGCCAATCCATTATAGAATGACCGCAAATTGCATCATACAAAAGGGCTAGGATTTACTTTTAAATATCTCCAGTTTCCAATGATACACATTCAAATAGGTAAAACAGGGATTTCTATAATTATGAAAGAAGGAAAGAAATAGAAATTTAATTAAATAAGTGTAATTAACTCAAAATCATAACAATCATGCATGAAATTCCTATGAATACAAATCAAGAAGAAACATGGTAGTACAGGGCAAACGCACGTAGCCACTTTTCACAGACTAGGCTAATTTTCCAGGCCACTTACAGCAGTTCTGGAAAGAGTCCCAGATAAATAAGTATACATATTCATGTTATCCTTGATCAATGAAATCCAAATCTTCAGCCTTTCATCATCATTTTTGAACTTGCGCCAGCAAGAAGAGTTTCTTGCAGTAAAAAGTATAATGTGTTAGCGATTACGGATCATTGGAACATTCGTAGGAAGTTGTTTGCATAGGCCATTGGTTTGACATCAGGGTGTGGCTGCAATTCATAAAAAAGAATATGGTTAACCGAAAAATTATTCATATAATGTGGTAATTCATGCTGAACAAGAACACTGGCCTTTTTTATTTTTATTTTTTTTCATCTGCAAAATCCAGACTTCGTCTGGACTAAGGTTGTAAGGGAACTAACCACAGCTGAAAATGTCACAATATTGGGTTTCAGATCGGGAGCCTCAAAACGAATAAATGCGCCCTTGTTGCCCATCTGTGTTAAGCAAAAGAAACTCATATGTAAGAAAAAACTATTACATTTCTAGGCAATGTAACAATTTGTTGCAAAGACATAGAGATTTAAATGTTCACCAAATTAGCTTAAATCTGGAGAAGTGGCCTAGAAAAGATTATCAGTGGAAGACTTCAGCACTTAAATATTCATGTACGAACCGTAGGAGGAAAAGAACACTAGGACTATGTATGAAAAATAGTAAGATCGTCTAAGTCTACAGGGCATGAGCACAAAGGATACTTCCTGCAAAAGTTGCATAATAACAAACCGCATCACAATACTTGGTTTTGAATTTTCAGCTAGCTGTTATGTTACTCGTTAGATGTTTCTTCCTATCTCAATAACTAGGAAATATCTATGGCTTAACAGATAAAACAACAGTCAAAAACATAATAGAATATTCATGAGATAATGCAATACATCAGTTGTCCATCTCAATTAATGAATGATAAACAACACAGAAAAAGTAAACGGGAACACACACACACACACACACAAAAAAGAAGAAGAAAGAAAGATGGATAAACAAAATCACATTACCTGGTCACAGTAGTTTGGAGCAGAAAACACGGTAATAAGTTTACCATCATGCTCAATCTCGTAACCTTCATCCTTGACTTCATGTGATCTCACTACTAAATCTGTAAAAGAACACATTGAATTGATGATTTGTTTTTGGAAAGATATATGCACTAACGGCTAGTAATTGAGTGGCCAGTAGTTCATTTGATAAAGAGATTAACCTAGATTGTTGTCCTGCAAGAATCTTTTCGTTACATCGGCACCAAATGAAAGACCAACACCACGCTTGCTTGGGCCCCTTCCAAGCTGAGGTTGTGGATCACTCCACAGCAATTCACACATCAATCCTGAATCAAATAAACATTTGTAGTGCATCAATACTACCAAATCAACCTTGTCAATCAATGATATCGACATGCTGCAGATAAGGTTGAATTGCTCTCAAAGTTCAGCCAGTAATTTATCAAGCTAACATCAGAAGGACGAACCACCCTGAGCCATCCAATGATTTGTGACATTAAAATAGTTATTTTGCTTTCTCAGCTAAGAGCCTAAGACTGCAACCTTCACTAATGGTGTCCTCTCATGCACACATCAGCCAAACAGAGCTACATTAATAACCAGCATCCATACTTTTTGAGAGAAGTTATTAGCTGATAGATGAGTAGTGTTTTAACCTTGAGAACTTTTATCAAATTACAATGTCATGCAGAATACGTACAGAGTATGTCACAAAATGAATTTCTTCAAGAAGGGACAAGATAAAAATAACGATTTATTAGGCGATACATGGATACAAAAACTAGAAAGCCAGAAGAAACATAGAAAAAAGGAGTTATAACATTGCATTTGGAGCTTACCCTCCTCAGGAGGCTCGCAAAACCTGTCAATTGCTTTGATATCAGAGAGCTTCACACCATCAACACTGAAAAGTCCTCCATGGACCACAAACACTTTATTATTTATAACATGAGCCAAAGGTAAACAACAGAACACCTCCGCAAATAGCTCCACAAATGTATCGCTTAATTTGGATCTGACTTCACCCTCAAAACCATATATTTTATTCATGCTCTTGCTTTCATGGTTCCCTCGAGAAAGGTATATAGCTGCAAATTAAAGTACACATAATATATCAGATCCAGCACTACATGCTGTAATGCTGTTTGAACAGATCACTAGTGATGAGAATGTCTTGAATATCTGTAAACGAAGGAAGACATAATCCACACAAGGGGGACGCCTCCAGAACCTTCAGAATTCCAGTTTAACATCAAGCATTTATTTTAGTTTTGGGGGAGGTAGAGTACTAGTTAAACATGTTGACACCTTATAGGTTTTGCATAACCTAAAGATGCTCGGCACCATTTTATGCTGCCTCTAAATTGAGAACTATCCAACATAATCCACATGCCCAATAATCTGCATTTTATCAATCAATAGGTCCATAACTGGACGGATTTCATAGACAAACAACAAATAAATCTAGTAAGAAGATTTCATTTGGTACTTCAAACACTTCAAACACTGGATACTTAGTTAAAAAAGATAAATCACAAAAATAATAGTGCAATTGAGAAAAGGGATTCAATGGATCACCTGACGGACACATGCATTTGAAGGCAAACAGTGTCAGTATGACCTCCACAGAAAATGAACCTCTGTCTACAAAGTCCCCATTGAACAGATACGGATTATCTTCTGATGGAAGTCCATTGAGCTCAAATATATTCATCAAATCATAAAACTGCAACCACATAAAATGAGTCATTTAGGGAACTGTAGTTCAGCCAGGCTGGATGAGAAGAATATCTAAACAAAAATTAGGACATTATGTCAGTTTTAAACATGATATAAACAAGAAATCAGAGATCCATCAAAAAGCTAAAAGCGCAAGAGAACCTAAATTAATTGTTGAAAAAGGAGAAGAAAATTAAAATAGCCTTCACGTCTCCAAAGTTGGGCAGTTAGGGATGTGCGGATTTTCTATACATGCTGGTGTGCATAATGAAGTATCCAACACAATGACTTTTATAGGAACTGGAGTAAATAGAAAAGGGATATTGAATACGTGACTCAACCACCCAGCATGTTAGGGCTTATGTATAACGAACCAATTGAAATATACCACACAAATAGTTTTTTCATGAATTAAATTGTAAGCACCACATGAACATGATAACATTGTCGTAAAGAAGAAAAGAAGAAGTGTATGTGCCTGTAAAGTATTGCTTCTATATCCAAGAAAACAATTTTCATGAGTGTAAGTACACAATTGCTTCTGCTGACCACAGAAATGGAAGAGATGAAGCTAATGCAGTGTAGGAAGTATTACCTGACCATGTACATCACCACACACTGTGAAATGCTTCCCATCAGAAACATTAATATCAACAAGAGACGGCAATTCTCGCAGCAAATCTCTTATTTGCAGCACAATCTGGTATGCATATCTATAACCAGAAAAGAAAAGGTATTAACACTCATATTCAAAATTATAACTTCTTTTAGCAAAATTTACTATTGATAGAGATAAAATGAAGATGGATATACAAGTGCAATGCACGATACATAAATAAAAAATACAAAGTGTCAGAATATTAGGAAGTGCATGCAATACTGTGCTAGCACAGCATACCTCTTGTGTAGGCACTTCTGTTTCTTGAAGTCATCCATCATATTCTTCACAAAATCCAATGTTACAACATCCCCCCCTATTCTTGCGCCAGAATACTGTGGCTCCACCTCTAGAGTCGGAATATAAAATCATTGTTAATTTGCTGGCCTTAATTTTCGTTTAGGAGCACATGGAATGGCGTAAATAGCAGAATTTCTAACAAGCTATTTCTTTGGTAATTGTATGCCATAACAAAGAAAAGAATTCCAAATCAAAGCATTTAGCAACAGCGCATCTCATTATTGTTTAAGACTCATCTAAAATGGAAAAGAAATAAATGTACTGTTGAATGTTGACATCAGCTAGTGCAGATTAATGGAAATTAAGTGAAATACCCATATTCATCAAGTAAACAAATTTCAGCCGCATCCTTCAGAAACTTATATGTGTTGCTAAGTAAGGTAAAGCCTCGTCAACAATTCTCTTCCACATACAGACTCATCTGAGACATGTATTATTTGTTACAACTCAACACTCATAGTGACAGATTGTAATCTATATAATTTTTCCTCAATGATTAATTTGGTCTCGAAAGCTCTAACCTAAATCAAGTGTTCGACCCTTGGTAAAGACACTGTCCTTGTAGCAACCCTGCCAACATGTTTCCCAGACCACCAATACAATCAACATAGCTGTTGCTGCCACTGCTATGGCTGGTTTAGGCCCCACATACACTGCCAGTAGTGCTACTGCCGCTGCTACAGCAGAAACTTTCAGGGAAATATAAGATGAGCATGGCCTAGTCCCTATAACGATAAAATAGGTAATATACTAGTAAGTATAATAGTCACCAATGTACATTCTTACATGTTAACATGAAAAGTGTGGTCAAATGTTTTCCTTCTGGTTCCTACACAATGGACAATACTAGACTCAAGAGTAGTCCACTTTGTATTATTTTATGGTAGTCACTTACACTCCATTATTGTAACCTGGTGATCCTTATTTATGCCCAATAATTACAGCCATCAGTTAGCACCTATAGTCATTGTATATCGATCATACATGAGAAATGCAAAAGTAAAAGTTTTGGACCTGCGGAAACCCATAAAACCTATTACAAGAAATGCCAGATACAGGATGAATTATTCATCCTCCACCAACTGCCATATTCATTATTTAAGAAAATAGAAAATGATGGAATAACCACCTTCATAGGAAGCAAAGGTCCTGCTTGATGAATGGATCTGATAATTTCACTATTTCTTCATAAGTTTCCATGTAAAATTATTTTGTTGACATGGAGGATGAACGAAGATGAAGAACGAGTTTAAACAGCAAACATAGTGCATGCAACATACACATTTGAGATGTTCATTACAATACGTTTCAAGAAAATCTTTAGCTAGTTAAGCGCAGCATAGAATAGTTATGTCATTATCACAAAGAAAGCTGACAAAATGTCCAAAGTTGATCAAAGAAGAGAAAAGTTCAGAGAGAGTTCATTTTGCAGAAATAACTAGAGCTATCAGATCAGCAGCAAAAGTGATAACAGACAAATTTTCAAGTAGAATATTGCACACCTATAGTGTGATAATCAATAGAGTCAGCTACTGAACATCTTTCTGATTCAGGTACAGAAATAGCTTCTTCAAATTTCAGCTTCATCACTGCTTTCTCACACTCCTTCAGTTTCTTGGTAGCGTCAGGGTCATTTGGACATATTTTTTTGACCTAAAGTAGAATAACTCAAACAGTAAATATAGATCAGTCAAATGAAATCTTCTTCACTCAGAAGAACATACAAACAGGTTCGAGGAAAAAACAGAAGAAATATCAACAAAGAAATAACCCACCATCACAAAGCATGTACAAGAGCAAGAGTGAGGTGCATGAAACAAACAGAAATAAGCAGATAGGGCTACTCATGCACAATTAAGCACCCAATCTGTGCAATGTTACTGTCACGCTTCATTTTTTAGCACAACACCATGTATCCAGTAAAACAGGCATGATCTAGCACTCTCTCTGAAATAAGCACTCAACCTGGTCACTGTTAGATCCTTCGTGATTATGTGGACAAGTAGTTGGACTCTCAACTAAAGTTTGAGAGCTAGATCGGAATGGAAATGATACAAAACCTTCCAAAATAGTCAACTAGAAAGTACCAAAAAAATCTCCAAATCTTTTCCATTGTCATTAGAATGATTAACTTAAAGGCACATTTATCCTTATTTTCCTGGCTATACTTCATAATCCCTCTCTCTAAAGCATCTCAAGAAGCACGTGGCAGTATCATGGCTGTGCTCCTCACAGATCCCTCATTGCAGATTTGCTTGCAACCATATAACTTGAGCAGTGTACCCACCACCCAAAAATGAACAAATATGCTTTCTTCATCTGTGACTCTGTCATGGTGTGATCCTTACATCATCATTTCTACGCTGCTAGGATTTGATGATAGAAAATACATTCACTCATCACAAAAAAAGAACACAGCACAGTAAGATGGATTCTCAATGCTGTTTATATTTCAGATTTTATATGCATTTGTCTTCAAATGTATGAGCAGAGGTATAAGAATTCTCAGTCCACTTAAGGCAATATAGAAACTCCCACGTCATCTATAATTTGCATTTCAAAGTGACATCCAACAAGACACAGAAGAGAACATAGAGGCTAAGTGAACAATTTTCTGAAATGAAGTTGGTATTTGCCAATTTCTTCTCTTCGTCCATGATTATCAGTAGATGACAGAATGCATATCCAGCAAATTAGCGCGATGAATCAAAATCCCTCTCCACTCAACTTTATTCACATGCACACCAATAGACACCCTCTCCACTACAAGCACAAAGCTTAAATCTTGCATGAAAAACACCACCGAAAACTACACAAACTTCACAGGCATATAGAAAAAGCAAGCGCAACAGTAGATAAGAAACCCCACTTGTTGAAAATCCTTAAGAGCTTCTTTAAACTTGCCCATTGCCAAATATGCCGCACCCCGCCTATAATAACCCTGCATTGGAAAAGACAATTCAATGGCCCGCGTTATTTGATTCCTTCCTTGACCAATCCCAGAACACAAAAGAAATGATTTTTCCTTCCTTCAAACAAAAACCAAAACGAACAGTACTCGCCTTCGAATATTTTGGGTCAATTTCAATAGCTTTTGTGGCGTCCTGTATAGCACTTCCATACTCCTCCAATTTGGTGTGTGCAAACGCACGGTTAGCCCAGTACACCGCATTATCACTATTCACCTCTATCGCTTGCGTATATAAATCAATAGCCTGAGAATATTTATGCGCTGAAAAAACAATAAACCAAAAAATTAATCAATAAAACACACATTAACATCAAATCCACATATTATCGTCATTACCAATTAAAGAACCCAAGTGCCAAAGAACCCTTGCACCATCACAATACCTTTGAAGGCTTCATTCGCCAGGAGTTTGAGTTCTTCAGCACGAGAAGTGTTAGTGGAATTTTCAGTCGCCATAGCTGGGGGCATAATATGAGAAAAGGGAGTAAGTTACAATGATTGGTTTCCTTTGCTTTCTATGGAATGTATTTCTATATTTTTTACACGAAAATTTCAGTGTGTGTGATGTGTGAGAGAGAAAGATAGAGATGGGAGGGCGAAGACTGAAGAAGAGGAGAAGGGGGAAGGGTCCTTGCCCTAGATGATTCCGGGGATACTGCTGAATGTTGACTGTTCTTTTTCCCCTTTTTTTTTTTTTTCTTTCCCCCACTTAATTTTTATTTAGTCTCGGAAGGAAAATAAATAAATAATTCAATGACAGCGAATCCAAACCATCTAATAAAGGGAAAAAACAATAAATTGACACTATTATAGTTGAATATATTTGGACAAATATAAGTTACCTTAATATTTCCATTTCAACTATATGCGTCTGCATTTAATATTCTTTATCTTTAAACATAATTATACATATATAAATCTACATTATTATATACAAGATATAGATAGCTAGATCGTATTGTCTAGTTTGACCATATTTTAATATTTTAAAAATTAGATTAATTCATTAACCACTTATATTTATAATAAATTATTCAACTATTAATGAAATTATTTAAAATTTATTATGATGAATTATCCAACGTAAAAATAAAAATATTAATTTAATATAGTATTCAATTACGTATGGGTGGATTATGAGATATAATAGACATGCAATGATAGTTACATTACTATCAAAATAAATAAAAATATAAAAAAAGTATTTTAGACAAAATATTTGAGTTCATACTAAACAGGGGTCTCACACTTTATTAAAAAATGTATGTAATGTAATTTATCATCATAAAAAATTCAAATATACATAAACAAATTAATCATACGAATTTCACTAAAATTTTAAATAATTAAATAATAACAATTTAAAAGATTGGTTATAGTTAAAACTGTTTGCTCCAGCACCTGGTCACAGGTTGTTCCCGTTAAAGTTCAACAAACAAGTTGCTTTGTACCCTGGCAGGTAACACGGGACATTTCGGATACTAATATTAAAGTTGAATTTTTTATTATTATTATAATTTTTTTTTTTTTTTTTGGGAACATGCAAAAGTGATTGTCTCTTCCGCTGTAGTTTTTATAATTTTTTTTTTTTTTGGGAACATGCAAAAGTGATTGTCTCTTCCGCTCTAGTTTTGTTTTTTTGAGGAAATACAATTAATATATCCAATTTTTGACATTAACACATCAAATCAATAACATTCAAAATTAATAATTAAGTCAAAAATATTTAACCGAACTACTGTACATTAAAAAATCTAGACAAGCTACTATTCAATAGAATAGAATGTTCCACACGTATCAGGAGAGAACCAAACTGTTTGATGGTATAGACACACACATATATATAATTGTCATATTTTAGGGAGGAAATACAAAGTTCAAGTATTGTATTCCAACAGGTATTTGTTTTTCATTTTGACTCATAAATAAAGACTGAGTGTGAAATATATATTCTTAAATAAATATTTAATTACGAATTAATGTACTTGGTATGAAATAAAAAGAAAAATACTGTATAGTAAAATATGTGACAAAATGAAGCAACAAATCCCTATTGCAGAAAAAGATCATTTTCTTCTGAGATTTCAACAATATTCGAAGAATAGTAAAATAATGACAAAAATAAAAAAGATAACAGTAACATTTTATTTTTTATTTTTAATTGTTATGACATTAATTACAATACGATGATAATTAGTTTGTTTGGTTTCATAAATTTTTAAATTGTGTGGATTAATTATATGCCAAGGGATAAAGGAGATGATTTTGATTAAATCGCCATCTCGGTTCAAATTATATCTGAAACATATTTCTCCTTATTTTTCCCCCATTGAAACGCTCCTTCCTATATTTTCCTTTTAATCTCAAAAAATAAAATAAAATCCTCTAGACAACATTTTTAATTAAACTTCGAATTAAAGGTCGTCGTCGTCTTCTTTTTTTTTTTTTTTTGCCCTCTCCCTTTTTAGAAGCATTAAGTGTACAAACCTCATATCCCTTTCCACTTTCGTGGCCTCACAAGAAACTCGAGAAGTACTTTAATACAAAACCCAGATTCCAAAACTGCATCAAATTGGATGGTTGATGCCAACCTCCAGCAATTCTAGATCTTCTCAGTTCCAAGTAAAATTACTCGTGAAGAAAAATATCAACTTAACATAAGCTTTCTCCAGGTTTCTTGCAGTTTGGGGGGGTTTTTGAGTGAACTTATTCTATCTTAAAGGGGAGGGAAAAAAAAAAAAAGAAAAGAAAAAAGGATTAAACT
This sequence comes from Handroanthus guayacan, assembly GCA_014898755.1. Taxonomy (NCBI): domain Eukaryota; kingdom Viridiplantae; phylum Streptophyta; class Magnoliopsida; order Lamiales; family Bignoniaceae; genus Handroanthus; species Handroanthus guayacan. The sequence continues at coordinate 443,550 of JACFYI010003648.1, forward strand.
TATTCAAACATTTGATGAGCTCGTATAATGCTTTCAAAGCTTATAAATTTTCAAATGTTAATTTAAAGGCAAGTTGTTGAAGTGTTTTAATAAAATAGGATTTTGAAGTTTATAAAATATTAGTAATGAATTAAAATAATTAAAATTACAATAATATTTAAATTTTAAAAATATGTTAAGAACTCCTATTCTTTTTTAAAAAGAAAAAAGAAGGTTTGCAAGATTTAATTATGTTTTTGATGAAATTATGAGCAATGTACTCAATACGGGTCACCCATGTGCACTAACTTGGATATGTCCGTAACCCATTTTTTTAGATGAGCTTGAGAGAAAAAGAAAAGGAACCTTTCTTCATTTGAAAGCTTATCATTCATTGTATGTTGCATTTCATGATATTAAACTTACATGGTTACGTAGTACATTAAACATGCTTCAAAACCATATACCATGCATCAAGTTTGGCTCAAAATTCAATGTAATATGAATTTTTAAAGTTTCGGTCAAATTTTGAAATATTGGTCAATTTTAGAGAAGATGATGCATTATAGAAAGCACTTCCCTGCTCTCGGTTGAGACTCTCCTTTTCCCAAACATACCTTTAGAGATCTTAAAATTTGAATTCAACCACGTTGTTGAGTTCTGGCGCGCAAAAACAAATGGATAGCTAAAACACCGTCACTAAAGATTGCCAGGAAAGCATTGTATGCATCACAAGACTACATCAGCATTTGGTGACAAGTGAACGACACCTAGCCATTGTAGCCATGTCAAATGACATGACCCAACCAAATTACGCTACTTCAGGCATTGGGCTCCGCTGTCTAGAAATATGATAGCCACCTATCAAGGCATATTATGCTCCATGCATCCGGCTCGCTTCAACGACTAATTTCAATCAAAATTGACAGTATGATTGATTTACTTTTTTATTTTTCAATAATAGGAAATATCCTTTTATAATTTAAGTTTTATACATTCAAAAAATTGTGGAAAATATTTTATTTCAAGAAAAAATCTAAAACTTTTTTTTTGGAAACTCAGAATAATTATACCTAATGGGTGACGACCTAAAGTGGAATTTCAGACATTTGTGAACACTTTGCACTCATAATTGTGCTAAAAAAGATATTTTTTGCATAATTTGATCTATGAGTTTTTTTGCTGTGTATTCTAAATTTGCTAGAATTCTACTACGTTAATATTAACATATTTTATCCTGTTCTGTAGACATGACTATAGTGGGAGACACTTAACGTATTCTTCGATGGAGTAAAAAACAACCGAGGACTACAAAAAGCAAAATAAGTATTTGAAATTTATCTTGTATGGAATGAGAAAGTCAACTGCGCTTACCTAGCATTTTGAGATAATAGAAAAGATGCGAACTGAACTTATTTAGAACATCATTTTTCATGATTGTTCGGCACTAACAAGCACTTGGCAGTATTCATTCACTTTAGAATTATTTTGTGTCTTTTCCCATAAGATCTATAAGGTAAGTATAGATAAATTTACCCGTGGTTATCATGAATACAATGACAAGAAAATGGATAAAAAGAACGAGGGAAATTTGAGAGCATGTATGTTTTGCACCGTGCAATACAAACTCACATGACATAAGGATCACGATGAGGAAGAGTCTTCTAAGTTTTTGCATATGTTACATACTTTTAACTAGTATTACCCATATGATATCACACCTTAAAGTGCACTCAGATAGTAAAAGTTATTATCGTGAGGAAAATATATACCAGCAAACTTTTAGTAGTTTTACAGTAATAGATATTTCCCTTTGCCGTTTGTTATTTGATTTCATGCATTTGTTTTGCATGATTTGAAATACAATATTTTCATGTTCATTATCTTAAATTATGATGAGAATTTTATGCATTTATCTGGATGATTTATTGGAGAAGGGGTTCTTATATTAGATGAATCATAATCTCACCTTAGAACAAATGATCTTATACTTTGAGATTGAATTTATGATAAGTAAAATATTTAGTTTAGATGATGATTAAGAACCTTATCCACTCTCGAGTCAAGATGCAATATTAACTTGTGATAAAGCTCAATTGGTGTAGTACAAAATAACAAGCATATAAACTTGATAGTTATAATAAAATCGTTTCACCGCTTAATAATCAGTCATGGCATCAAAATCATCTATTTTCCATAAAAAGATTACTTAATTTGTAGTAAATTATGGTTTATAAATGCATATAATTATCAATATTTAGTGACAGTATTTTTCTACTAAAATATATCAAAGACCTTTCATTTTATTAAATGGAGATATTGTAGCTGTGATGTGGGCCAATTACCTAAGCCCATCAAGTCCTAAGGAAATTATAAAATGGTCCAAGATTCCACCATTCTTGTTTATTAAGAAAGCCCTAGTCCAACTCAAGGTACGGTCAAATTTGGACCGTCCACCTCTTCTTCACACGGCATCATTCTAGAACCATCCACATAATCATACAATTGTAGGTTTGAGTACTATTATTAATCCGAACTGTCCGCTTCCCTCCACATGATTCATCCAAAGGCTTTATGCTCTATCACATGATCATACTGCACGATCAATTATACCATATTATAAGTTGTCTGCCAACAGTTTGTCAAAATATCTAGTTAAAATCATAGAAAGTTATGAAATCAATTTATTATCTAAAATACTTAGGAATTTAGCAATCATATTACGATCTATAGTATTTACAATCACCCCATAATTTTTCGACTTCTTGTAATATAGTATCTTTTATGATTCAATTCGAAAAGGCACTTTTAAGAGGCAAATCATTAATCACCCTAGATATAAACCAAAAGTTATTCATAGACAATCAATTACTCTAAATCGACACATGCGTCTAGAAGACAAAAACGCATGCATAATATTAAAATTTAATAGGCTGTCACAGTTTTGCACCACAAATTTTAGCCGTCGTGTCTTGTTCTTTTGTTCACAGGTTGCTACAAACACCAAACATTACTACGTTCATAAAAAAATCAAAAACAAAAATATAAAAAAGAACTTTTGTGAATCAAAAGTAGACGTGACATACCAACTGTCAAATGGGCACATTGAAGTCGGCAAAAAGTCTCAATTTGCTTTGGAATTTAAGGGACATGATAAGATATCCTTTTACAAGGAAATCTTAATGTATATATTTATTAAAAATGACCTTACTTACCGACAATGGATTAAGGTCCAAGTCATTACTATTCCGAACAAAGTCTCTTGGTGATTTCGTGTCACATTTTTAAAATTATTAGAACCAAAATTAGTCATCAAATCAAAGATCCATTCAAAATCAATGATTATTCTCTTACCTAAAAAGATAAAATAAAATAAAATCAATGATTACTCAAAAACAATTTATAGTTACAAATATTATTAAAACTTAGATAAGTTTATTTTCCAATGACTCCCGCGAATAATTTCAACTTATACTTCTTTCAATCATTTTTGTTATAATCGAAGTAATTGGCCTTAATTTTCACAAACACAAGATCGCGGAAATCAAATATGTCAAAAGAATTAATAAAGGGCTCTTTGCTACTAAATTATTTGAGTTCATTTTATATTTCGTTGAACTGAATTTGTATTGAGTCGATTATTGATAAATGAGCCATTTCTATTAAAATTATGATTATATATCACTTTGGTCTCACGATTATAAATGTATTGATGTACCTCTTTAAATTGATTGTTCATTTATTAAAATAAGGATAAAATAATAAATACTCAAATTATTCAGAGTAAAACTAGTCAGATGACATATAAAAACTAATTATTAGATCTTTTTTGAGTTGCATAATGTTACCAAATGTAGTGGGAAGATAATTCTAATGAAATTTTTAATAAAAGGCCTAATCCAATCAATTCCAGTCCCTATTATATTTTCCGTGAATTACGATGTGAAAAATAAAAAAAAATTAGTAATAGGGAATTTATTTCAATAAGAAAATAAAAAAAAAAAATTAAATACAGGGGTAAAAGTGGTAAAAAAAATGAAATAAAGGTCAAAAAGTGGCACCAGGGCATGCAGATGCAGTTGCAATTTAAGCCTTATCAAATATTTAAATATTAGTTCTTCTCCCACTCCTTCTGTTCCAAGCACTTAGCTCACCGCTTTGCTGTCATTTTATTCCCCCACTCAGGATAATCCTCTTTACGTTCCTTTTATCTCTCTGTAATCTCGTCTTCACCAACTATATTCTCTGTCGAGATTCTCCGAATCGTTTGTTTCTATGGATTCAAAGCTGCAGCGGCGTTTTACACTAGGCAGGCAGTCCTCCGGAGCTCCTGACAACGATGTCTCTCTTGTCTCTGACGCCTCTGGATTTCTTGATGAAGCCATGGATTCTGGCGTTCGGTTAATGTATATGGCCAACGAGGGGGATTTGAACGGGATTCAGGAGCTGCTGGATTCTGGCACCTCCGTTAATTTCAGAGATGTTGATGGCCGAACCGCTTTACATGTGGCCGCGTGCCAGGGACAGACGGAGGGTGTTGACTTGCTTCTCCGCCGTGGCGCTGAAGTCGATGTGGAGGACAGATGGGGCAGTACGGTATGTGTAGTCTCGTCTGTAATTGAAGATAGTGTAGTGGTTGTTGAATGTTGTGTTTGATTTATATGGTCAATTTGAGATACTTGTTGGTAATGTTTTACTTTCTTTTCTTTATTAGTTAGTGCTCCATGAGGAGGGAAATGGGAAGAGAATTGAGTATTAATATGGATTTCATCTGGTGATTTTGTTGTATTTTCAGTTAAATAAAGAATGGAAGTGAACTTAGGATAGATGCCGTGGGATTGCATTTGCTGCGTTGGCTGATGCCCTAATAATGGTTTGGTTGCGCATAATTTCTTCCTTCCCCCGCACCCCCCGGCCCCGGGGGGGTGGGGGGGTTTGAAATATGGCCCACGAAGCTTTAGCATAACTATCTGAACTCATAATTTTGCTCTGTGTACTCTCCTGTGAAGCTCATGTTTATTGAGGTTTCCGCCTCTCACTTCCATGCCTCCTTTTTTAACGATCCCCTTCTAGTCAACTTGCTTGTCATTCATGCCCTCTTGGTATTGGTCTCTCTCGGTGCGTCTCTTGTTCAGAGCATCGTAGTCTCGGTCCCAGAATGTAATCTTTGTGCCTGGCACTTGTTCAGAGCATCTTAGTCTCATGGCTTACCAAGGCTGCATTGGTTTTTCACCTGGTAGGGCCACATTAGTCCAAGGGTTACTCGTAGCACCATTATATTGCATTCATCCCACATGATGCTAGGGCATGGTTTCTTGGTCGGTGGCATCTTGCCTCGATTTACCAACTCATGCAGCATTGCCTGCCACCGTGTGTCTTAAGCCAATAGACCATTCTAGCACGGCTAGAACCCGTTGTGCATGCTGTCGAGCTAAGTCATGATGCATTATAGTGCTTGCCTAGATTTCTCAATCAGTTTAGAGGTGTTGCCCTAATTAGTTCTCGTATTTCTCCGATCTATATAGGAACCACCCGAACCTCTCGTCTCATCAGTTGATGCAACGTGAGCCTTCATGGTGGCTTCAAAAACACCATCTATTTCTCTGGAAAGGATCAACTAAAAGACTTTGATCATTGTTGCTACGCGCAATAAACACTTCGGCTACAAAACAGGATTATGATAAGAAAAGCTCAATTTGTTCTGCTCTTGCTGCGGTCAAATATTCCTTAATTATTTGTGTAACCCAAGAAAATCAATATGTTCTAAAGCTCTTTATAACGTTGTAAAATTTATTTAACTCTTTCTGCAGTTTCTTGATGTTCCTCACAAATGAGCTATTAATCAATATGGTAGTGACAGAATTTAATTGAATAGCCTCTTGCAGATGCGATATACTACCAGAATAATGATGTGATAAAGCTTCTGGAGGCACATGGCGCAAAACCTCCGGTATGTTTTCCATCTGTATCATGCCTGTATTGCTGCGTATGCTCATTCTCATTCTTTCTCTTTTATTGCTATTAATTATTATTGGTATTCTTATGTTATTGATTATGAATTCGTTCTCATATATATGCTGTTGTATACTGAAATGCCTTCTGTTAGATGGCTCCCATGCATGTTCAAAATGCTCGTGAAGTTCCTGAGTATGAAATTGATCCGCGGGAGCTAGACTTTACCAACAGTGTGGATATAACAAAGGTAACATCTTCACTTTCCTTAAAAACAGCATGGACGCACAGCAGCCCCTCTCTATCTTCCAATCTTTCTCTAAGTTGTTGAAAAGTCATAGTCAGCTCCTGCAATAAAATTTTGTTTTCTGAATTATACAGTTGAATAATTATCTAGTAGATGTACCTTGAGTACTATGAAGTTTATGGTAAGTTTAAAATGCTATTGGGGGTTGTAGGATCAAAGTGGGAAAGGTCTGGTGCTTACTTTAATTTATTTACATTTTAACTCAATTGTTGTTTACACAATGTGATGCAGGGAACATTTTGCATTGCATCATGGCGTGGGATTCAGGTTGCTGTTAAGAAACTTGGTGAGGAATTTTTCATCGACGAAGAGAAAGTGTGGGTTGTTTATTTGCGGCAGATAATTTTTCTTCTGTTGATTCTATATTATCCTTTTTTTTTCTTTTTTTTTTTTAAATAAACATGTGATTTGCTGGTTCTGTTTGTTAACTGAATGAGTTGTTAATTTCCAGAAAGGCATTTAGGGATGAGCTTGCTCTACTTCAGAAAATACGGCACCCAAATGTTGTCCAGTTTCTTGGTGCTGTGACACAAAGTACTCCAATGATGATTGTTACTGAATACCTGCCAAAGGTATGTCCAACGTTAGCTTTAGACTTTTACTATTAAATGTTATAGCCGTCTCGTTATGATTTTCTATAGTTTCTATTTTTTGTTTAGCCTACGGGAATTAAGAAAAAGTCGTTCAGTATCTTGGTCTTGTCCTATCAAAAGAAAATTTTAGTTTCTGAACCTTCTTCTGTGTGAAGAAACTCTTTTGAGGGCACTAAGATTTAGAATGTTTAATTTCCTTGGGGCAACCAAGTTGATTACATAGATCAAAATTGATTTAATTCGCTATGCAGGGAGACTTTGGTCTATACTTGAAAAGAAGGGGTGCTTTGAAGCTGAAAACCGCTGTCAAGTTTGCCCTGGATATTGCAAGGTTAGATTTCAGGCTGTTAGGCGAAACTTGGCTGTAAAGTTTACTATGATGTGCTTTGACTGCCACTGATAGATCACCAACTGTTGGAAACAATGTGCATATTACGTTTTAGTGTACATAGTTCTTGAGGTTCTAAATTTTTCTTCTTGCAAGAGAAGTTCATCAAGCCTGTTTGGTTTTATCTTCATTTTCAATTTTTAATTTTGACATTTTAATGTGTATTTTTGTTTTGTTTATAGTTTTGTGTATAAATGAAAAATGTGTTTGGATTTTTCGGATTAGTAGCATAAAGAAACTGACTAGGATTTTAAATGTTATTTCAATGTAGGAGTGACAATTCATAGGTTCTTATATTTTCTTTACGCCATAATAGTCAAATAGTATGGGGATAAGAAATTATTATATAATTTATCGCTTGTTTTATTTTCATTTAATTTTAACATTTTCATATATGTGGAGTTGAAAATGTGTTTGGACTGGTGTTGTAAAATGTTGCCTAATTGTTGGTGAATGGTTTTTCAACATAAGACTGAAACTTTGTTGCCATTTTCTCTTTTCTTTTCTGTTTTCCTACTAACATCACTCAAATAATATTGGATGGGAAAGGGAAACCGCTCATTAAATTATTGTGGATCCTATTATTTCTTTAAGCATCACTTCAGTCAAATTATTTTTAGGTGAAGAGCGATTATTTAATTTATTGTGTGTTGAAAGAAATTATTATTTAATTAGTTAGTGAATTTTAATTTTATATAAGACAGTGGAATGTGGTCCGACTTGGCAAAATCAATGCGTTAGGTTTGAATTGATGGTCATTGGCATAAAAATGATATAAGTGGAATTCATGTTGAAAATGGGTAAAATAAACACTTCAGTGAAGTTTTAAATAGTTGGAAAGGGGATTATTTAAAATGAAACCGAAACTAAACAATGGTAATCAATATTTTTATTTTTTGCTTCTTCTGGTTGTATGCATTTCAAAGGCTTTTTACATTATACCCAGTCCATCACCAATTTCACAATCAGGTCTAACATTTTAGAAAAAAGGAAAAGGCGTACATACAATTTTTGGCACGCGAAACCCATGCCTTCTGTATTCTAGGGAAATTTTTCAACCAGTTGGATCATATTGACCCAAAGCATATCGGACATGACTTTACTGACTCATCTAGCTTCACATTTCATGTTTTTTAACTGCAGAGGGATGAACTACTTGCATGAGCATAAGCCTGAAGTAATAATTCATCGAGATCTTGAACCTTCGTATGTACTCTCTTGTTCCCTTTTTCTCCACATCAATATGGTTGGTTCTTTGGCAAGGAACTCACGTTTTTGCTGATTGCTAGAAGATAGTCTATAGAATATCTGGAATTGTTTTGATAGAATGGGGATGATGACAGGAACATATTGCGGGATGATTCTGGTCATCTCAAAGTTGCGGACTTTGGGCTAAGCAAGCTGATGAAAGTTGCCACAGCAGTTAAAGAAGAAAAGCCCATGTCTGGCCAACAGACTTCATGTAAGTCTTTTATGGTTTGGGATTTGTATAGCTTGTTATATTTACCTGGCACTTTGTCGAAGGGCAGCATAGGCTAATTTTGGCTTCTAGATGATGCAACTTTTAGTTCTGCCACTTTGATTATGCACTGCAGACTTGATTTTTGCCATATTGATTTCGGAGTGTTGAAAAATTCTTATCATACACATTTAAAATAATACTGCTAAGGCCTGTACCTGCTATTGCTTCCTGGGTTATATGTTAGATCCTGTTAAGTCTTAGACTTCTTGCGTAAATGTGATACGGAAGATATATTTTTGACTATTCTCATTGCAGCTTATTTCAAATTTGACAAATGGTCTTTCATTATCATACTCAGGGCGGTATGCAGCTCCAGAAGTTTTTAGAAATGAGGAATATGACGCTAAGGTGGATGTCTTTTCATTTGCCTTGATATTGCAGGAGGTAAATGCTTCTGAATAACCTGTTTTTCTTTCTCTGCGTGGACAGATTTTAAATGGTTCAGACTTTGTTGGTAGTATGCACACATGAAAAGGACATATTTATTGTACAATCATGTTGGTTCTGATTATAGTGCCATGCATATTCTGATATGCAAGTAGTTCTGGTTTTGGTTTCTTATTCCTTGCTTGGAGGTCTGAATTATACTGAACTGCTGCGCTCCTATATATCCACTTTTCAAGCGATGTCATAAAAGTTAGGATTATGTTGAGCAGTTCCTTATGGCTCAAAATACGTAACAGAACGGAACCTTCTTTAAGTTAGTACATCTTCTATCATTAGAAAAAGTCCATGTAAATTTTTTTAAGTATATGAAATCATATTTGGAAGTATGGATGATTTGATGTTTGAATGAAGAGAACAGTGGAATATCAGCTGTACATGTCTTTTTACATTGTGCAACTTCACATAGTTCACTAGAAATTCCTTTCTTCTTTGTATGGTTGTTATAAAGTGTTCTCAGAAATGATAGGGTAAACTGACAAAAGAAAACGGAAAGTGAATATTCCATTTATGGTTGGTTGTCAAGAAAGTCATATTCCGAGTCATGTTTGGTTTTTCTGATAAGTTAGAAAAAATTGTAGAACAGTAGTTCAGATACACCATGACTAGACGACGTTGGCGACACACACACACACACTGACATATATGTATATCAATTTTAATTAATTTGTTGGTAATTATGAGAATAACAGTTTCTCTATTTGACGCATAGAAAAACACAGGGAGATAGATTCCATTTCTGAACGTTTGAAAGGTAAAAGAAACAAAGAAACTATCCTTCCTCAACTTTGCCACATATTCCTGCAACCAAACAGTGTCCAGTCCGATGTAATCTCTCTCAGTGTCGGTAGTAAATATATCATCAAACAACTAAAAAGTCTTGGAGAATGTCATGTTCTGAGAGGAAACATTTTTGTCATGTTATTACCGAAGCAATCTTGTGTAAATTTCTTTTGAGACACTTTTAGTAGTTAAAATTTCTTCTATATTGTAGAAGTTTGTTTCAACTGCAAGGTAAGTTGTTGCTAAGAAAATGAATGAAATTTGTGGTATGTGGAAGGAGAAACAGATCATATAATTCTCACGAAAATTCCTAGATGTAAGATGATACAATTTCTTCTCCCATCCTCCACTCCCTCCCTCAGACTGTAGTTACTTTTCATGCATGGGAATGTCTGTCCTGAGCAGTTTTATCTTAATTTCTTATTTAATTTCTATTTTTTTGACAGATGATTGAAGGTCATCCACCATTTCCTAAAAGGAATGAAATCGAAGTTGCTAAAGCATATGTTGCCAATGAACGCCCTCCTTTTGAAGCTCCAGAGAAGCATTATGCTTATGGACTGCGACGGTAAGCCTCAGAATTTCCCAAGTTTTTGTTTTCCGTTAAAACTGTGAACTTGTTTTTTCTCATATATGGATTCTTAAGGTTTGTTCAAGAACGGGTGGTTTTAGTAACTATGAAAGAGGGAGGTTTTTACAATAAAGAGAGGGAATTAATTGGTAATTTATATGGGTGGTAATGTAATTGTCCAAACCATAGGGAACCCCATTGAAATATAGGACCAGGTATCTTGCAAATATAATATTTGAATTGATGAATTCCTATTGCAGATTTGGTTTCTGACTCCATGCTATTTGAACTAATAATGTGTATCTGAACATTATATGGATTCGGAAGCTGAGGCTTCAGAACTTCCACAATGTTATTAGCATTTTATTTGTCTCGTTCTAATTGTATTTCCAAATGAGATCCAAACTGGTGTCCTCTGTCACTGTGCATGTCGGACATCCCACTATAAAACAATGGATTTTCTTCTCTTCATCCGGCGAAAACCTTATCGTCAATCATACTGATAGTCCTTTCCTTTCATTATGCTCCTGGATCTTAACACGTGCAGTGACTTCTTAACAGGTTAATCGAGGATTGTTGGGATGAGAAGCCCTCAAAGAGACCTACTTTCAGGGAAATAATTCTGAAGTTGGATGAAGTAAATACGCATCTTGTTCGTAAAGGACGGTGGAAGGTAGGAATCTCTCTCTCTCTCTCTCTGTTTCTCTTTGTTTCTCTTTGTTTGTGCATTTCAGGTGGGAAATACTGACGTAAAACGACAGTTACTTGAGAAAACGAAAAAATAAACAGATAGTGACATAGACACTGTGTTACACCTTTTTATGTATTTATACTGTCTCAATGAGATCCTCTTATGGTGACCTTACCAAAAACAATAGGACTACAACTGTGTAAAAGCATATTTCAACGGCTTCAGATATGTGCCATCCTACACAGATTCAACTACGGAAAGAAATTAAAAATCACTCAGGAATAAAAGAAAAAAAATGTGAGTTTATTAGTTTGGAATTTTACTGGAGAAAGTAGAAGATTTGAAAATTCTCTACAGAAAGTATGGTGGCTGAAAAGAAGAGATGAAGAATTTAACAAGAAAATTATAAAAACAGAATGCCAGTGTTTACGGGGGCAGCATAACTGAACTTTTCGAAAATTTCTTGCATGATGACACATTTTATAAATGTATGTAAATTTTATTTGAACAAAAAGCTAATAAAGCATTTGGATAAACGGAGATATTGAAGCTTAGAAAATGTTACTAGTAGCAAATTTGGAATTAATGTAGTTAAAATTCAGCTCGTTTGTTAAGAATTAAAAAGAAGTGAAGAACAGCCCCATTTTTTTCCTTTCAAATGTTCCCCAGGAAGAGGTTATGATTCTAATAACTTAATTTTTTACTGAACACTTCATAACATTTTATAAATTGTTATGTTATAAGATGTTTTGTGGGGCCTATAAATTCAACCCAGCACTTATGTTTAAGATAAGAGACGAAAGTTGCTAAGAGCTGATATTTCGCATCGGAATCCCCTTAGTTCATGCTTAACATTGGTTTTGCTGCCTATTTCTGATGTTCCTAGCTTTTTAGACGATTAGAGCGCATCCACTTGGAGGCTAACTTTGTTTCCTACATCTTCTGCAGGCAAGAGCACTCAAATGTCTGCACAAATTCGAGTCAATTTTGAAGTTAGAACATTCAGTTTCAAGAAGCAGTTCATCTCGATCAACTGTTAGATAAGTGGATGAAAGACATCGAATGCTACTCTTTGGATAGATTTATTGGGTAATTTTTTCTTCTAAATGTTGTCACCAAAGGGCACCAAATACTGTCGTGGGCAGTTATGTTGGGTTGGACAAGCATCTGCGGGGTTCAATTTTTGAGTTCTACTTGTAAATTTTTGTGCATACCAGTGTCAGGTGACTTGCTTTTCTTCCCTGTTTTTGTCGGAATGGTACGAAAACCGTCAAAGTTTTGCCCTTTCTTTGAGTGAAAAAGCATAAATTATTCTTTTGTATCATTTTTAGAATCTTGATTTCCCTTGTTCCTGAACGTTGTAAGATTTGAGTTAGATATTTAACCTGGTACTCAATTTTACTTAATTGTTAATTGTTGATGCTAATTTGGGTGATGATGTTTTATCTCTTTTTTTAGTCTTGGATACGCATTTGATCTAATTCAAGAATGTCATTCTTGTTATGCCTGAACATCTGCACTCCAAACATCGATCCCTTTTACGATGACCCAACTTGGCCATGGCAGCTCCACTCTCATTTTCATCCATCTTACAATTCCTGAATTCGAACATTCTGTGATAATATTTTGCAAAGAATGGAATTCAACTTCAACCTTTGCGATAATCTCCAAATCCAAATCCAACTTTGCAATTCTCAACTCCTGTGCCAACCGTAGCTCGCCTATTGCAAGAACTCTGCCAGCAACTTGTGAAAATGCAAACATTTTAGTCATAGATCGAAAATGAATTTCAGAGGGCGCACATTGTGCCCGACTTCAAACAATACTTAAATTGAATGCAACCTTTTTGTCAACAGAGCATGTAGAGGTTCTCGAGATAGAGACTCGCTACGCACATACCTCGAGAGACACTATAAATATTTACAAGATATAACAGAAGAAATAAGAATTAATCAATGATGCAATGGATATATGGATATCTCAATGGAAGAAATGCCAAGGGAGTCACATGTATACATTTTCATACATTGGCTGCAATGAAATCAATGGCAAGGATTTTCCTAAGAAATCGATCAGGCCTTCAGGTCAAACTGGGTCCTTTCTTTATCCTGCTTCCCCAGGTATTGACATTTCAATCTCCTTCAAGACCATCGGTAATCAAAAGCATTAACAAATGCCCTCAAGTTAGATGAATCTTAGTCCGCCATTAACGTTTCAATCATCACACAAAGAAACAAACCAAAGAAAGGTCGCATTGCATGCTGCAGCCACTTAGAACATTTTAAACCCCAATAATTTGCAGTAAATAGCCAAATTTGATCTGATGGAAACTGATTCCGTTTTAGTTATCGAGTAATTGCCTTATCAGAACCACTGGGTAAATTACCACCATCATTTTACTCCTATTTAGCAATTAAAACCTTCTTGTTCTCACATTGCTCATCATTAAAACTATTGTAGAATTCCAAAACCTTCGGACTTGCCTTAATTTTAGACGGATCCAGACCAGACAAATAGAGTCCTCCTAAGCTTCTCACGCGTGACAGGGCAACATAGACCATGCCAAAGTCAAAAACTCGTGAGAGATCGGTATGAAGCTTATCAAGAGTCATTCCTTGACACTTGTGAATGCTTAGAGCCCACGATAATATGAGAGGAACCTGCCTGCGCGTGGCAACAACCTTGTCCCCATCCAAGACGGCCCATATTTCTGGTTCAACAACTAATTCAAGGCCAGAATCAAACTTCACCAATGGCAACACACTGCCATGGCTGCACATATCATTCATTTCATATTGCTTCTCAGAAACTTGGCACCATTCCATAACTGTACCAGTTGCACCATTCACAAGTTTACGCCAAGGGTTTATATTTTTTATTAGCATCACTCTAGCACCTACGCAAAGTTCAAGCTCATCAGGTGCAATCCCACTTTTGAGCTGCCTTATCCATTTCTCCCCACCTAAATCTTGAGCCTTATACACGTAAATTTGCTGATTCAGGCTCTCCATTTTGCCTTTATTCACCCTATTCACATCTGCAATCCGTGGGTAGAGTTGTACAGCTGAAGGATCTGGCTCATATCCTGAGCAACATCCTTCCAAAAGCTTCATATCATCGGGATTATTCTCTCCTTTTCTTATTCCCTGAAGCAATTGGACAAGAAGAGAATCCGATTGTCTGAAAACCGTGGTGAGCTCAATTTGTAGATCAAAACTTGATTGCCAGCAATCAGCTTCAAAAGCATATATCTTTGCTTTCTTCTTTACTTTCTTGAGAACTGGTGGTAATTGAAAGAAATCTCCGCTCACAATCAGCTGTATTCCACCCCAAATCTTGTTTTCACTTACATCTGCTTCTTTATCTCTCAACCTTCGTGCTACATACTCAAGGCTTTCAAAAAGATTGGCATCAACCATGCTGATTTCATCAATAAATAATGCCTTAACCTTCCTCCATCTGGAGCAAGCACTTCTATCCAAAAGAACCCTGTCTAACAAACTTTCACAATCCGCTTCACCAAGACCGACACCAGCAAAAGAATGAAGGGTTTGTCCATTAAGTGCACAGGCAGCAACCCCAGTGGGCGCTGTCACATAAACCCTGGACCGCCCATGAATTTTCTTGAGTTTCTGGATAACATGTTCAAGCAAAAATGTTTTTCCTGTCCCAGCAGACCCCGTAATAAAAACAGACTGCCCATTACAAACAGCATCCAGGACTTCTTTTTGTTCATCCGTCCACTTGATTTTAGGTTGTTTTGGGGTTTTTGGACCACCACCACCATTCTTTTTCTTGTTCTTGAAAAAGAAACTCCTACCCCATTTTTTGCTCTCAAAAGCAGCAGCTTGAGAACTAAAGCGTCGACAAGCAGCTATGGAAAATGACAACAATTTCATAGTTTCTTCTATTCTTCTTACACCCGAACCAAGAAACACCAACGCAGACACTACCACTTCAGAAGTAATAAGATTCGCCCAAAACCGCGGTTTTATAACTCAAAAAGCACAATATTTAGTCAATACACAATCTCACTAACAGGAAATCAATTTCATATCATTTTCTCCTTGAAATCACTTCACCCAAAGTGTAGAACACTCCACAAGTTGAAGTACTTCTGAAGGGCCATATCTTTCTTGAAATAGCAGAGAGAACAATAATAAAGGTTACAACAATAGTATGAAAAAGCGTCTATGATAAGATTAAGGCAAAAGGATATATTGAGCATAAAAGTGGGAAAAATGGCTTACCGAAATGTGGGATTACGCTTAAAGCCGCAGCAGTTTCACAGTTCGTGCTCAGATTTTCATGGGTGAAACAGAGGAGTTAGTGCCGCATGAACTCAAGCCACACGCGAAAATGAGCGGAGGGAGACAGGGAGTACGTTTGTTTGGGCCGTCTACTCATTCTGGCCCAAGATATTGTGGGCTTGTTGAATTTGAACTCGAGTCAACGTAGATCATTAGCCCCCTTCAACTGTCTTCTCATTCTGGCCCAAGAGATTATGGGCTTATTGAATTTGAACTCGACTCAACGCGGATCAATAGCCCCCTTCAATTCATTATTCAACTAGAGAACAATGTTTCGGATAATCTTGGATTCTTTATTTTAATTCGTTTTTATTCATTATTTTATTGTATGAATGCCTTCAAGAATATGGTATCCACAATCTTGTATTTTTATAAAAAATATTATGATAAAATATCATTTTAAAATAGAGAATTCCAACTAGTTTGAGACGTATGGCATGAGTCAAGAAACCACTCAAGAATTTGGCATGTTTTATTCTTAATTTATAAGTAAAATATTATCTACTTAAATCCAATATTTGGACAATTTCTCCTTATGTCATGTATATTTATACTTGAGTATATTAGTTCCTGAATTAACTTAAAATTCTCTCCTGAAATAACTTACCCATTCTTGGTTTGGATCATAAATTTTAAAACGTGTTTTATCTCATATATCATTTGTCAAGTTACTTCCCTAAATTTAATTCTAAATTCTTCATTCAAGTTTGATCACAGTTCTCAAATGAAAGATTTTTCTT
This sequence comes from Handroanthus guayacan, assembly GCA_014898755.1. Taxonomy (NCBI): domain Eukaryota; kingdom Viridiplantae; phylum Streptophyta; class Magnoliopsida; order Lamiales; family Bignoniaceae; genus Handroanthus; species Handroanthus guayacan. The sequence continues at coordinate 459,830 of JACFYI010003648.1, forward strand.
GAATCAAATTTTTATGTAAACAAAATAAATCCGAATCTCACCCACAAACATAATTAGCACGTTCTTTTAATAGTCGGTTAATCTTAATTATTTTTTGATATAATTAGAAATGATTTAGCCAATTCTTCTACAAAATAAAAACGATATTTAGTAAAATAAGAAACTCTCATTCAAACTTAATAAAATTAAACTATTGAAAATTTTATATAATAACTCATTAAAATGTCAGAAAAATAGTAAAATTTTGACCTATAATGTATGAATGCGGAACAATATGGACACAAAACATACAGAAACTCAAAATTTTAGGACACAGTGCGGGATGCTAAACTATTATTATATACATGTACATCTACTTATTAGTTAAATCGAAATAAATAATAAAAGAAATATAATGCATCAAGGTATTTTTAACAGTATATTATTTTAATTGTTTCTAAACCAACAATCAACATTAATATTAAAATAATTATATCTTAAACCTAAGTATAGGATTAAGGAACCTGACTAGGAAAAAACAATATTATTTGAATCTCTAAATGTAAATGACTATTAAACCTCATACAAGCTATGTAATAAAAACTATAGGTTAAATGCAATCACATTCCCGATCTTTTTTCCTTTGACAGCATCCCTAGACATTTCAGTTTTGGCAATGATGCCCACTCCATCCTACTATTTCCGCCCATTAAAAAAGAGTAAATGTAAAAAATGCTATCTGATTTCAATGGCTAATGATGCTTTGGGTGCAAGCTAGAATAACTTCCCCCTAATATATTCTGTAAATATATTACTTCGATAAATTAAATATTCTCTATAATTTCTTTTGATAAATTAAATACATTCTCTAAATTAATAGAATCCAACATGCTAATATTTCTTCTTATATTTTAATTACTATGGAATCATAAAAGAAAACAAATTAGCAAAGAAAAATATTTGCATAATATTGTCACGAATAATACATACAAGATAAATGAAATCAAAGGGAATTTTTGACATTTACTCATTTTCAATGAAAAAAAATGGGTGGAAGTTAGATAGAGGGAGGGTCATCGTCAAAGATTGAGACGTTTTGAAAATGACTATAAAAAGAGAAAAGTTTAGGACGTGTCATTGTATTTAAACTATAAAAATTATTTATCTCTCACATTCGTTATCATTATTATATTTCTTTATCGATTTTATCTATATGAATAGGAACAGATTAAAAGGATGTAAGGGCCAGTTAAAAACAATACTTTATTATTACTTTTTGTATGTCCTAAATTTTATATATTTGATAATACATTAAATAATTTCTGGAAGTATCCATACTCCAAAAAAGCGCAAATTAAAGAGAAAAGAATTAGAGAAATAATAGACTCTGCTCTTCTGTTGTCGTTATCAGTGGGACAGATCACAAGGTGTGCTTGATGTAAGTGGTGTCTCCATCATGACATGCATGGAACATGTATATGCCCTCAACAACCATCGTGCATGCATGTATACATACATACATAAGAGACACATGAACGATGGTATGAGTATACACATGACACATACGTATCGATGTGTCATGGCATAGGCATGCAACATTAAAGTGGTGTCCACAGAAATAGGTATTACAAGAAGCAGTTGTCACGATCAATACTGTCACCAAGTTGAGCAAATTTTGAAGTACTATGATGGAAGACTCGGGTTTCCCCACTAATTTTCACTTAGGGTAATTTTTCGATTATTTTTAGGATGCTGCAGGTCAATAATAACGGTCGTCCAAGTTTCTTACCAAAAAAAAAAAAAAAAA
>JACFYI010003648.1:462263-484040 GCA_014898755.1 Handroanthus guayacan
ATTGGAATTATTACTAATGTAACATAATATGTATTACGGATAATTAATATTATTTCATAACTGACAAACATATCCAAATATTGCTATCGCCTTTTCACTAATTGTTCAGTGACAATTAAAATATTTTATCGCAAAGTCGTCATTGATATCCTATGTTGCTACTGAAGTGTTGGCCTGCATGTTCCTAATTCCTATATATATATTAAGTGAAAGATTTTGTTATTTATTAATTTACATACATATGTTAGCTACAATTTAAATATATATTTTCAGTATTCCATTTGTTCCCTAATTAATATTATTCCACTTTCCCTAATTATTATTAATCTTCACTTAATTTGTGTTATTATGTTCTCAGTTAGTAAATATATAATATTAATTATTATTTTCTTATAATAATAATTATTAATCTTCACAAATCTAAACTATTGTCACTAGCGATCAGTGGTCCCAGCTTGTTGATAATTTATTATTGTTGATTGTAGACGTACGCCATTATTGTATAATATAATTAAAATCTTTTATTTAATCCAAATAATTACGTAGCTTTATTTATACAAGTGAATGCTTATTCCAATGTTTTGGTTGTTCTAGGTTAAAATTTTCACCAAATTGGTGGTTAAACTTAATTAATCTTTACTATTGGTGTCATATTGCACCACTCATTTAAGTATAAACTTCCAATGTTGTAGCATAAAATTTCATGAAAATTGAGTATATATCCAAATTAAATGACTAGCATAAAATTTTATTATAATTTAAAGTGACCTATATTTTTTCACCAAAAACTTTAAAATCTGGTCGTGCATGATTTTCTCTAGTAATCGAGTGATCACCCGAATTAAATATAGATTAATTACACTAAGAAGTAGGAATTATGATGAGGTATAATTAGTTTTCTGAATTATTAGAATGAGAGAAAGGACTTGGTACAAGCATGCCAATGAAGCAAACTACTGGATAAATGGCAACATGTTAATTAATGCTTATGCAGTTTAATATGTGAAATTAAAAATTATAAAACCATTAATTTCACAATAAGAAAAAATCTAAACTTATAATTATACACATTCTTTGAAATAAAACACAAGATAAAAAGAAATTTGAATATTTCTTATATATATATATATTTAAATGTAAAAATATTAAACGGTCAAGTGGATTATGATGAGTAGTTATAGTACAATATAGATTTCTCGTGCAAGTGTTATGACACTAGAAGTCATTAGTTATTTTGCACCAATGTGTGGGACAGTTTTCCTACTGTATAACAGCTTTGGTGATTGTTTTATTGTATAGTTCTCATTGCTGTTAAGGATTTTGATCCATAATTTCCATGGTACTTATAAATATACAATAATTCAATTATTATGAGTATTTATTCTTGGGGACCACTCGGATCTAAAGGCCAATTGCGTCGAAATCTACCTTTAACATTAAGGACTGTTGAATTTTATTTCTTAGATTATCACACATCATTTGGAATAATTAATTAGTTAGGTTTTAGACTTTAGATAAAATTTCAAGAGACTTAAAATTAGTTAGGTTTATAGAAATCTAATTAATGCTGCAACACAATATATATATATATATATATATATCACTACAATAAAATAGAACAAGAGTGACAAAAAATAGTATTATAAATTGTCACTATAGAGAATTAATGACACATTTATAGTGACAATAAAAATTGTCACTACAATTTGGTGACAAGATTTTTATTGTCACTAGGTAGTCACCATATATGTATCACTAATTGTCAATAGTGACAATATAAACGCATTATTGTGACTATTTAGTTTGTTAAAATCATTTTTGTGACAAAACATAATTTTTTGTCACTTTTTCTATAAAATTAGTGATAATTTTTACAGCATTACTCAATTTTTTGTCACTCATGCTATATTTTTTTTTTTGTGTGCATATAGGCCGAAAATTGTGATTAGTATTAATTATGAGATAACTTTTCTTGCTCTTATTAGTTGCTAATTATAAATAAATTTTCTTTTTATTTATTTGTTTTGGGTAAATTAGATTTAATTTATTGATTACAAGAACAAATTTAGAGCTTCAAACCACCTTTTACATTGGTTTAGTCAAGAAACATAGGCCAGTGAGACCTAGACAAAGGGAAGATCTCATGACTTAGAGATCATGAGCTTGATTATCACCAGTGTGTGGGGTCTTTTTTTTTGTTTTTTTTTTTTAAAATCATGGAGTAGGCTATGTTGAGGTTTTCTCTATTGTCTAATAGGCTCTTAGGGATTTTTCTTATTATTGTATTAATATTTGTTTGTTATTGATGTATTAATATATTGTTTGAATATTGTTCTCGCTTATCTTTTAAAAAACGGTCAATAAATAGGGAAATTTTCGCAATTTTGTCAAGAAAACTATTTTATTGCTTATTTCTTTGAGAATTATAAGATCAAGTGCATTACTTATTCTAGTGTTATAATCAATAGCAATTTGGAGTTACTCTGCTCTAAGTAATTGATTGTGATAGTTTAATCTAAGGTTATGCGTTCTACTGAAAAGTAAATTATGATATTTGTTTGCTAGTTATTGTATTTGATCTTGATTTCAAATGTAGTTTTTTATTAAATTATTATGTAATGACTGAAAATATCTAATTTCTTAAAAAGAAAACCATAAAAAAAATAAACATATAAAAAAATCACAAGAAAAAATATTTCCTCTAATGCTTTGTACTTTTTAATATATATATATATTTGCTTTTTTTTTAATATTTTTAATCAAAATCTAATATTCAAACATATAACGAGATTCTTCATAAATTTATGTTAGGCCATCAAAATATGATATAATTAATTATAATTTAAATTTGCAAACGTGACTAATCAACGCAAAATATATGCTTTCTTCCACAGAAAACCAATTTATTGAAAATTAAAAAGAAAGACATGTATTGAGGTAGAGATCTCTATATATTCAATATTTTTTGTATTAAGGTAGAAATCTCTATATATTCAATTTTTTTTTTTTTAAAGAACAGCAAAAGAATTTTTTTTTTTTTTAAGGAAAAACAGTGTTTATGAACAAGTATAGAAAAAGAGCAATAATCTTGATATAAATGAGCTAAAGAAACTTATAGGTTGCAAGAAATTTTTTAAAACGATAACGTGTAATTGGATATGAATTTAAGAAAAATATAAATTATAAAATAATTATAATATAAGTAAGCTGTTTATATTATTTCATACATGACAATCTAACAACTTATGATACATCTAAGTAAATAACTCGAAGTAACGCAAATTTAAAATTTAGCAATAATCATAAAACCCATTAAATTCACCTAAATAATTCATTGGTGCGCGTAATATAGACACCGCATAGACGCGCGTATGCATCGGGCGACAGAATCTCTGTACCTGAATCCCCAATAGTTTGCAGGAGTGCACACTTGTGCGGTAATAATTGTTTGTGTACATTAAAGCGCATAAAGCATAACGTACAAACGATGCGCAATAAGATACTCGATAAAGGAAATGTAGTGTAGTAATAGTAATTTTTTATTTTTTTTTTCTCTTGGATGAAAAAAAAAGTATTTTTTTATGAAAAAAATAGTAATAGTATCTACTCCAACAACTATACGATGTCGCATATATACATTTTGTATTTATACTATAAAACGTACTACATCTTGGTGATGGTATGCTGAAAATAGAGTTGGGACCTAACTCAATCCCAAAAGCTAATTTGCAAGGTGAAAATTGCCCAAAATCATATAAAGAAGCCAAAACTTTTATATTTTTTTTATGTAGGCTTCTAACACACTCCCAACATACCCAGGATTGCACATCTGGAGCGTGGAATAATATAAAATGGGTGGACAAATAATATATATCTTGGAATGAACATTTGGAGTATGAAATAATATGTAACAAATAATGAATTGACCAACATCAGAAATGGACCTGACTCTAATATCATGTTGAAAATGGAGCTTGAACCTAACTGATCAATCCCAAAAGTTAGCTTGTGAGGTGAGAATTGCCCATGACTATATAAAGAGATCAAGACCCTTATATTTTTTCGATGTAAGATTCTAACAATATTATCAAGTGGTTTTGTTTAATAAGAGGTATTTTGTCAAGTGTTGTTTATGGAATATTCATTAATTTTAATTCGTTTCAATAACCATTCACGAATTCAATTAAAAAAAAAAAATCATAACTTGCCAATTATCTCTTTATATTCACATTCATTTTTCATGCACATATAACTAGTTTTTCTTTTCTTTCTTTTTTCTTTTTTTTTCTTTCTTTTTTAAAGTTTGTACCATGTGTAATAATACATGAAATAATGGATGCGAGGCATCCATTTAGCTTAATTAGGTTGTTTTGGGTAATGATATTGCTCTTTTTTTTTTTTTCCTTTTTTTCTTTTTCTTTTTTTTTTAAAGTAGTTTCATTTAGAAATTAATATGTAAGTTTCAAATATGTATACCATATTAGGTTGTTTTGGTTAATGATAGAAGTATTGCTCCTTTTTTTTTAAGTAGTTTCGTGTAGAGATTAATATATAAGTTTCAAATATATACATATATATATTTAAAAAAATTGGGTAGCTCAAGTTTATGCAATTTTTTCTTTCTTTTCCTTAAGAGAAATAGTTATATTCAATCATGCGTCATCAGTACAAATACTTTTATATATTTAAAAACCAAATTATTAACAAGTACAAGAAAAATTCTCTACATTATTGCACAGTAAAATTAAATTTACCATACGGTAGAATAGAAACAACACCTCAATGGGAATGAAACTTATAACCTTTTGGTTGGTCTATGCATTAACTCAAAGTTTGTGAAATTCTTGAAAGCTATTAAAGATAGGAAATTGCAAATAACTAAAATAAAAAAAAGGGCTGAGCTTGTTGTTTTCTTGGGAATGATTATATAATTTATTAAGAACGGAATGATACATTTAGTAATCTTTCTTCCAAAGTATATTTTATTTTCATGACAATAAATTTTTTTAACACTACTTATATATTAATTATTAAATGTTCCTTTATACTACCTTATACATATTATTTTATCAATATAGTATATTTAAATCTTCTAATCATATATATATATATTTATATAAACATCTTACTTCAACCACTATCACTAATATAATAATAACAAAGTACATTCAGTACAACATGTAAATAGTGCAGTCGATATTTTATTAGTAATGCTTGAATATATTCATTTCAATTTTACCATTATGTATGTGTTTTCTTCTCTCCTTAAAGGAATTTACCATTTTTTTCAGTGATCACATGAAAACTTGTAAATTTCATCTTTGACTCTACAGTTTACTAGGACATCTTCAAATTCATATATCCGTTTCATGAATTGCATGTGATTACAAACACTAAGTACAAAATAATTGAATTTTTTGAGAAAATAAATGTAATAGTTGTGGTAAAAGTTGTAGTTAATAATTCAAAATTAACAGTTGTGATAGAAGCGATAGTCAATAATTCAAAAAGCAGATGTAAAAATGTTATTTGCTGTAACTTCTACTAAGTTGAAAACGTCCATCACAACTATATGGATTTTTCGCAACCCTCGTTGAAGCCACACATCATTGTCATAGTAAAATGGTGGCAAATGATTTTCTAATAGTGCTACTATTTTTATTAACATTAACTTTTAATTGTAATAATTGTTCAACCTTTTGTAATGAAAAAGTTTCAGACATAAATTTCTTTTAACCTCTAATTACTTTTGTTTATGGTTGTGTATATAGAAGATCTTTAATTCTTTTATAAAATGTATAATTTTCTAATGAAATTTTCAAAACAAGCTCTCAGGAAAGATTTTCTGTATAGTTAACAAGCTTCTGCTTTTCTTTTTCTTTTTTCTAAATAATGGCTCAGAAAACAATTTACTTTTAAAATTATAACCATGCAAATTACTCATCTATTTATATTTTTACAGTAATAGTACTACCAAAATTTCAAGGAAATTATTTTAAATAGAACTTTTTTTTTGAGGGAAAATAAATCAACTAAAATAGAACTTAACTTATTGTCAAGTTCTAAAATTATAAGTTTATTTAAATGTTTTGGAAAAATCTAGCCAGTCAACCCATGCACAAGAGCAATAACCCATTTGAACATTCAAATAGCAAACAATTTATATAGCAAGAAAAATAATCGAAAATTAGGGCTTATTTTATTTTCCTTCCCAAAATAATTTTTTTAATTCACAAAAAAAAAAATCGCATATTCTTAAAATGCATGCCTTTTCCTATAATTATATATAATACATTCTAATAATTTCAAATCATTTTATATATTAGTCAAATATACATAACACATTTATAACATATAATAGTATAAAATTTTAACATAATATCACTATATAGATCAAAATTCACATGATAAGATGTTTCACTGCCAAAAGATTAGGCATTCATTTATCAAAAAAAAAAAAAAGATTAGGCATTTACTAGAAAGAGTGCTACAAATTAATTTCACAGCAAAAGCTCCAAATATAGATATCATTTTCAGTTGCAAATGTAACTTTAAAAAAAAAAGTAAAATAAAATTATTAGTCAACAATTCGTTTTCATGTTACTGTTTCAACTATATATGATCAATTTGCAGCAAATGTTAACTATGATAATATTTACTTTGAATTTGGCTATGAAAATTTTGTAATGTAAATCACGAATTGATCGTAGCTGATGTTCTACTTTTTTTTTTTTTTTTTTTTAGTGTTTGTGATAAAAGGTATTTCAGAAAAATTAGAAACATACTTATTAATTATGTAAAAGTTTTAAAAAATATTTTTTTTTCAAAATTCATTTTTTTTTTCTGTTAATAAATAGCGATAAATAAAACGAAACAAATTAAAGGGTTCAGAAGTTCCACACAGGGTAGTCATAGGTCGCTTTCTGTCATAAATCGAAGAGCTGAAAATGTGTGTTGACACCACCTCACCCCTCCCTCGCTGTACCTTTCTTTTCTCCACCGGGAACACACATAATAAACAATTCTCTCTTACATCCCATTTTGCCATTACCTCCATTCCCCCAGACCCTAGTTACTCTCTCTCTCTCTCTCTCCCCAACTTTTTCTACTTTCCCTCTCTAAAAAAGTAGCTCAAGAACTCCATACTAACTCCCGAAAATCTAAATCAATTTTCTTTCTCCTTTCTAACCTGGGTTTTGTGATTGCGTGTTCATACTTGAGGGGTTTGTTGATCGTGTTGAAGAAGTGAGTTCTTGGCACTCTCTTTCTTTCTGTGCGTAGCTGGTTTTATGTTGTTACTGTTGCAAATTTTTGCTGGGTTGGGTCTCTTTTTTTACTTTCTCTTTCTACATGTTTGCGCATGTATTTATTTTTGCTTATGCATATGGATCGTTATGGGCGGCTTTTTATTCTCTCTTTCTTACATACTTTCTCTCTCTAGGTGAAGGAAGCTCAGACAATGGAGACACATGAGGGTTTTTCCATCCGGTGAGTCGTTAATTACCGTTGATCTTGAGACTTTGTTTCTTTTCCGATGTGGGTTTTAGCTATAACTGTTTGTTCTTTTATGGGTTTGTAGAGAATATGTGTCGAGGATGCGAAGCGTCAACGTGGTGAAATGCTGGCCCTTCGATGAGGCTACCAGCGAAGAATCTGTAAAATCTTTGCTTCCTCCCATCACTGTCAAGAAATTCAGCTGGTGGCTTGATGAGCTCGAATATTTTCACTCAGAATCCTCCAAAAATGTCGACAGCTCAAAGAGGAAGATGAAGAAGAAGTTTCTAGGGAAAGGAGAATCGTCTTTGAGAAGCGGAGATGATCTCGAGGAGTCCGATGTTGATGTTAGAGAAGGCATGGAAGTAGCAAAGGTTAAGTCAAAAGCAAAGGCCCCTAAGAAAAGGTCAATTTTGGAAATTTTCGCTGTGGCGCCCCCAGTGGAAAGGACAATTAGCAGTGAGGACGACGACGACAACGGAGACGACGGTGAGGAAGAAGATGGGTTTTGCAGTCATGAGGAAATTAATTGGGGTCATAAAGGAAAGAGGAACGAGAAGAAGAAGAGGAAGAAAACAAAGAACAAAGAGATTATCCCGAGCAAGTTGAAGAAAGCAAAGAAAATAATCCATAAAATCAAAATCAAGGTATGTAACATTGTTAATCATATATTCTTAATTAATTACATATACCAATTGATAATACCTTTGACTATTTAATAGCATGAAATGTAGATGAAATCTTGATCTAGGTATGCTATTTTGAGCATAAAATATAGAGGGTTTCTACAGTTTCTTTTTCCAACTTTTGTGCATAGAACTAGAGCTGAAAAAGCTGGTTAATGACTGTAGACCTTTGAAGACGAAAGCAATAGACTTATATTATATTGTACTTTGATTGTGTGGAGATGAGATTCGATATAAAGAGATAAAAGTTAAAGAAACAGGAGATGGGGTTCTATTGTTAGGAAGATTTGATCAGCTAATTTGGGAAGAGGGTATGGTGCTCCAGCTGTGCGGTACGGGGTGGGCAGAAAAACGTTTTATGAGGTTGAAAGTGTTTTCATTTAATTATGCTGTTTCTTTCTTTCTACTGTTTTCACATGTTTCTCTTGAGCAATCATTGTCATGGTATTATAGGGGCATTTTAGTATGGGTCGACTCTCCAAAATTGATCCATTTTATGTTCTTTAATCTTATTTTTTGGACATGTGAATGGATATCGGATATTGTATGTTGGGCTAGCTCCTATGTTGATGAGCTACAACACAGTAAAATCTTGGGAATTCGGACTACTTGTATGAGGGTTTTTGGAGGTTAAATCATGGTTTTTGTCATAAGATTTGATTTTTACACGATTAAAGATGTACTAAATGCGTTACTATTGAGTTGCATTGCATATTTCTCCAACATGAGATCTTCGCAAGCACGCATTTTATCTTGTGTTAATTCCGAAAGTGAATCACATGTAAGATTTTTGTTATTGTGTGTCCAGTGAAGGGACTTAGGTTTTCACAGATCACATGAAATAATGGCTTGATCATGTAGAATGTTGAAGTTTGGATAATTTTTCTCGCAAAATCACACATAAAATAATAGGCCTGAGCACAGTACTCTATAGATTTGGAACTGTATGGTCCAATGATTGGGTGTTTATATTGGTGACCAGATTAATTTATATAAAAACTGAGTTATGCAAGGTTACAAATCAAGTTAATTTCCTGGTTTTGAAACAAATTTGGTGACATATGCACGCACTGTAAAATAGCTTAAAGGTTCCTTCTGTGTTTAACTTTTGAGACCGATTGCCTCTTCTGTCGTTTCTATTGGTCCTCTTGATATCGTAAAAATACGTTTTCGATTGTCACTTTTTATCCATCAATGATAGTTAAGTCAAGAAAATTTTAAGGTCGTAGTTCGATAAACTTTTGAATATATTACTCGTTTGCTCAAATATTTTTGCAAGCTTTGTCAGGAGAATCGTTCTACATCCAAACTGTGGGATCAAGATAAAGCTATTGGAAACCCGACGGAGAATGAAAATGATATTTGTAATCGAGTGACTATCCGCAAGAAAAAACCTAGAGTGCAACATTTAAATGGAGATAAGAAGACAATGGCTTGTGAAGCTTTTAAGTTGTCTGCACAAAACCAAAGCCTGGAAAATCCTAAGCGTGGCATTTTAAAGGAGCCGGGCAAAGTGAAATGTATCTTGCAGGAGGCTGTTCAAGTGAATCACTGTGGTAAGCAAAAGGTAGACAAACATGTCACTTTCTTACAGAAGGATAATGCACTTAGATTAAGAAGACAACAATCTGGTCCTGTAGAACGTTTGGGGTTGGAGAATTATAGTGGTTCTGATATGCACAGGGTTCATGCCGGTGGTGTAGGAAAAGATTCAGCTATTGTGGAAACGAATGGAACTGAGTATGTTTCTAATGGTACTGAAACGGAAGTGGAACCTTTCAGCCAATCTGTAACTTCAGATATAAAACTTGATGGCAAAAATCAACATTTCTTTGACATAGGCCTGAGAGAAGCACCACATGATCCACAATATGCTCGTCTTCCAGGGTTCGCTTGCAAGCCTTGTGATGTAAATTACAATAGCCAAAACGTCAATGTTATAATGAATTGTTCGAGCTCCACTGGGGCGAGACTGACAAAAGATTTGGGAACTTCTGGCCCTCGAGTCCCTTCAACGTGTTTCAAGGATTATTTGAGAATGCATAACGAGCCTTCAGCATCGAATCATTATGAAACACTTCCGCATCTTTCTCCTAGGGAATTGCTACAGACTGTATGTTCCCCACCAGATGGGTATCAAACTGGAAATATTCATGGGAAGAGGAGCATACATGGCATAAATGAAAGTTTTGTAGGGTTGCCACTAAATTCGCAAGGAGCGTTGATCAGATTGAGCTCAAGTGGTAAAGGAGACTTAAACCAGGTGATTAAGTCCAGTACTACTGCTGCTCCTCCCATAAGTTTGTCGCTGCCAAGTAATAGCCTCTTTGGTTGCTTTGGCGAACACTCGGAGTGCAGAAGTTTGGACTGGAGAACATCCTCAAGTGATCAGTTGAATCTGTTCCCTGTCGAGGGCTATTTGGATGAGAATCCCGTACGATTTGTCCCATCAAGACTAGATATAATGGAATCTCGAGGTAATGGGCAAACAAATCTTGACTTGGATCTAATAAAAAGCAATGATCATTCTAACCAGGTTCAGAAGAGTCATGGAAATAAGAATATTCCACCAACAATGCGTCTGATGGGGAAGGAGTTTATAGTTAGCAGAAGGGGATTTCAAAGATTTGAGGATGGACATATTTGGAAGGATAAGCAGGTCAGTGACGACCTTTGTCTTAACAATACTTCCTTCAGCAGCGTAATGATGCACAATCTGAATGAACCGTCTATAGGGAAACTGAAAGAAACTTTGTTATCAATCAATCACAGATCCGGAAGTATGTATACTTTCCCTCACTTTGATTGTCAGACCAGTTCAACGCATGAGAGTAATGGTTTTGTGGCAACGAATCCTGGCCTTTCTCAAGGTAACTATGCTGCAGTTCGTAACAGTGAGCTATTATTTCCAGAACCCTTCCCAACTGGCTATAAATCTCAGGTCGTCAACCTTGAGCTCCCAACACCACATGCTGCTCATGGGGATTCATGTCCCAATATAAGCTCAATTGACACTCAACCGAAAAACAAGCAAAATCAGCCTCATCCTTCAAGATCAGCCATCAGATTTCCTTTCATGCACCCAGATCTCGAAGGGCATCAACAATCTTCGTGGAGTGGGAGTTCTAATGTGAATCGATCCCCATTTTTTGCTGATGTTTCAAAGAAGGGGACACTGATGAGTAATTTTCAACCGTATCATAATCTAGGCCACCGTAGTAATCATAATTATGTGATACCCGGAACCAATCAGTTGAGTGATTCCTCAGTGTCTCTTAAACCCAAAGCTTTGCCTTTCTACAACCCTTTCCCCTTTGACTCTACAATGCAAAGCTCTGTCGGCCCAGCCTTTTCACATCCAACATTGTTGACTCAACAAGGGATAGTGCCGATTTCTTCTGTTCAGAAAAGTCATGAAAATCAGAATACAATCAGGGAACAAATTAAGTCAAGCATTGGCATTAGACATCTTGGTCATAGTAGGAAAGCAACAAGGCAAGCTTCCGTTGCATCAAGTGTGTCCTTTCAGCCTGTAATGATGCCTAGTTTAGGGATTGAAGAAGGTTCCAGATGCGCGATTGCAAAGCCACCCAACTGTGTTAACTTTGATGATGTTCAAAATATTGAAACAGCATTAGAATCATGTTCATCCACGAACAAATCAAATATTCTGATGTTTGATGAATATATGGATGACATGAACGAACGAAGAATTTATCCACGGTTAGATTCTTATGGCAGTGCTGCAAGATCAGGTGCCATCAAGCTAAATGGTGGAGTGAAGCATATACTTAAGGCCGGTCAACAAATTGATCAGAGTAGCTCCAGGAATACTGATCCTAACATCCCTTTTGCAGCTACAACTGCAGGTTCAAGGTTTTCAGAATCTGACAATCCAGCAAAGATTTACTAACTTCAGGAGTAGGTTTGTTGGCAATAGTTAACCTTTGAAATTATTCATTTGGACACACTTCCCTAAATGCATCTTTGTACTGCAGGTGGACGGCTCCAATACGTGAGTTTTTCCTGGGGCTGCATCCTTAGTACAATGAATTATGAGAAACTATGCGGCTAGTTAAGTGCTTGTTATGGAAGTTATCTGGCGTTGAGACGATCTTCTTATTGAGAAATGAGGAGATATGACACTCAAACATCGAGAGCAGGAGTTGAGACCACAGAGCTGTCATATAAACTCTAGTGTGAAATGCTGGAGGACTTTGTCTTTGTCTGATCATGTATTGTATAGGCCACGCTTTTTGTATAATTATTGCCTCCTAAGATTTGCAAACAGTATCTTTGTTAATTTACAATCATGTTACTAATGCTAATTATGTCTGAGGGATATGGAAGAAAGGGGATGAGTTATTCATGAAAGCTAACTTTATTTAGGAGTTTTGTTTCTTCTGCCGTTTAACTATATCTCAAGTAACAAGTGACCGAATTTTGGCCTAATGATGTCGATAAACAACTCTATCTTTTCGAATAATAGAATCATTTATTCAAAAATACCACGAATTTTATTTGCTGCACTTAATCCATTTTTTTCCCGTTTAGCAGGCTCTCCTTCATCTCTGTAAATATATCACTACTATTCATAGATACCTATGTGGAATTTACTTATTCAAGCTTGTATGTTTTGCTTGTAATCCATGCTACAAAACCATATAACGATTGGTACCACATCATGCTCAAGATCATTTTTTGCCAAAGAGAGTAAAACGTTTCATGTCTCAAGTTTCTTCTGTTGAAAACAAAGGAATTAAACATAATGGAGAAGAAGAACTGAGTGCAAGAACAACTGCTGTAATAACATGCATTTGGTGCCCTATAGAAGTTTGAAAATTATGGATTCTCTGAATCATTACAGAGTCATATTCAGTCCTAACATTTACATATATTCTGGTTTAATTTCTATATATAATTTCTCTGTCTTGTCTGAGATTCTCCGGCTTCTGTAGGAACTCCCTGGGGTTCCATGTCCTCAATGTTTTCTTGCTTCCTTTTCAGCCTGCAAAAATATCATTTTGTCAGCATCTAATTCTGTTTATGCATCTCTTTACACACCTCTATTTCTCAGATTTCGTTCTTACCGCTTTCACGACTCTGTCAAAGGCTTCTGGGCCATATTTCTCGATATATTTCTCAACCGACTTTCTTGCATCAAGGCTCATCATCTGAAGAACCTTTCGTTGGCCTTCGGGATAATTCGAGCTCACATGAGTCCCAACTTTCACATACTTCCTCACGAAATTCTCGTATATATAAGCTGCTCCATTGAATATAGGCAGCACCAACCACAAGCAAAATACAAGCTTCATGTATGGCCAGAAAGGAAGCCTGTTTGCATTCATTGTCCATCAAGAAAATCACATTCTCATGTATTTACGGCACTTAACTATTTGATAGGGAAAAAAAAAAAGAAAAAAAAGGATGAATTACCATTGAAGGATTTTCCAACAAGAAAGCTCGAAAATTGTTATAAACGAGTAAAGAACCCAGTATGTTAGCCATTGTTGATCATCTAGTGTTGAAGGGCTCTCGATTGCTCTCATGGATGCATATCTGTTAATGCATTCAAAGAGTTAGACCATTTTCGGTATTCTATCATCAAAATTTGATAACTTTTTGAAGCATGAGAAATCCTTACAGGGGATATACAAGCATCACGCCAGGTCTGTTTAACATCCAAACAACATAATCAGTTACCTAAAGAAGAAGAAGAAGAAGAAAGAAAGAAAGAAGACAAGAGTACCCAACAAGTGCATCCAAGTGTCTTGCAAAAGCTCCGAGAAAACCCATGCCTGCCTATTTCTGTTATGTTAAAAACTGTTATTCTTGTCTGAAAGTTTGGAAAATTGTAACTGTTCGATGATGTAAAGGAGATGGAGTTGCGATATATTCGAAGTGTCTTTATAGGCAATATGGATTTGCATTTAATGATACCAAGAAAAGTATATCCTTTTGGAAGAACCAAAGGCTTCTTTTCTTGCAACAATAATAACAGAAAAATGTGCAAAAGAATGGGACGGCAAGAAAGATAGGATACCTCTTACCTAAAAGGTTGTTACTTATTGT
The DNA here is from genome assembly GCA_014898755.1 of Handroanthus guayacan. Taxonomy (NCBI): domain Eukaryota; kingdom Viridiplantae; phylum Streptophyta; class Magnoliopsida; order Lamiales; family Bignoniaceae; genus Handroanthus; species Handroanthus guayacan. Next base: position 476,519 of record JACFYI010003648.1, read on the forward strand.
AAAAGCAGTGGAATTAATAATATACGAGCGTTCACTGCAAACTTGATGCGCTAGTGCAAAATAATTAATATATTTTTATATATATAATATGTATATTAAAATATGATGTATACTTGATTTGTATGTATTTAATAATTTGAATATCATTAATCTATTTAATATAAATATATATAATTTAATATAAATAAATACATTGTTGGTTATGAATTTTTTTTTTTGGGTGATGGATGGTTATTGGGATGGCTAATTATATTGATGGGGTATTTAAAGCATCTAAGATGATAATACACTATTGAAATAACTATACAAGGTTCTAAAATTATGCGTAATGGTGTTTTTGGCATCCATTTAAAAAATAAATGAAACTTTCATTACTTTTTTGGTTCGATGATTTTTTTTGCCAATTTTCATATTTACAAGGGTGTAAATTGCAATTATCCGTGTGTCTATTTGAGTCTTCATCTAGAATTAAATGCTCGATAGTGTTATATCTAAACAAATACATATATATATATATATATAAATGCACATTTATTATACATATGATACCTTTCAATAAAGATTTTACATCACCATTTATTTTCTGGCGCATGGAAATATTTAAATGCTTTATTAATATTGGAAATTGGATATGAAGCATGCATTTTGAAATTAAAACGAATCTGCTTTTCATGATATTTAATTATGGACAAATGGGTTATTGCTTTTTCTTTCCTTCTTTTTGAAGACCATTATATTCTCTATGTTCGAAATTTAATATTTTGTTTATATACTAGCAATTATGTACTCTTTTCATGTATATACGAAACAAAAAAATATGACTATTCAAAAATATTAATAAAAAAGAGAAGCATAAAAATAGTTGCGGCTAAAAATTGTGAAATAGTGGTTGTAATTAAACTATTAGGGTGACTGTGATTGTGAAGAAAAATTTGAAAAATTAAAACTTAATATTCAAACTATTATAGAAAGTGTACTATTTATAATATGATAGGTATTTCCTAAAATTAAAAAAAATTAAACTATACTTGTTGCTAAAAGATGATAAGGGAAAAGACATGTAAAATCACCCACTTCATGCTATGTTGCAACTTGTAACCAAAAGTTGATACCACACCCATGACCCATAAGCACTTTCCTAATGTTATGGAACTAGTAAAGATATTCAAGCTTATCAAATTAATGTTTCTTTGACTCATAAAAAGCAATAAAGTTGGATTGGATGGATGTCATATTGTCATCCACTTAACTTTTCATATGTAGCATACATAGAGGTGGGGGCACACCTAATCCTTATTGCTCCCAAATCCTAATAATAGTGTTCTTAATTAGTTTGCAAAAGTGTGGTAGCCATTAGTTCATGGGTTTATTTCATACATTTTATTTTGAATTGGTTATGGTTTGAAAATTGTATTCATTTAATTGAATTGTGTCCTTAGTTGACCAATTGCTTTAAAATTTATGATTATAGGTAATTTTTGGATCGTAGTTTGGTCTAGTCGAGTTTATGAAAATTATAAACATGATCAATTCTATGGTTAACTCGAAAAAATAGTTAGTCTTTATGTTTTTTCATCAATTTAAAGAACTCCAAAAATTTATATAAAGAGACTTTAGAGACGATGAGAAGACCCACTAGGAAAATCGAAAAGACTTCTTATGCAACGAAGAATCTCAATCCAATAAAAAATTTAATTTCACTTAAAATGAAATTACGAGCTATTTAAATATATATCAATTCAAATATATAATTAGAGTTTATTCAAATATGGATATCAATTGATTATGAGTTCAAAATTTGACCCGACTATTAAAGGTTATTATCAAGTGGCTTACTATTCTGAACTTGTTTAATTTAAATTTGTTTTTATTTTTATATAAAAACTTGAAAACGTCTTATTCTCAACTATTTTAGAAAAGTAAAATATGACAAAATATTAATACCAAAACAGGCCCCCATGTCTTAAAATTGTACAGATCAGCCCAACACTAATTATCTTGAAAAAGCCCAAACAAAGCCCAGTCAGTTTCCCCGTTCAGCAGGTTGGCGCCTTCGCTGAAAAATTAGCTCCAATTCCCCCCAATATCTTCACTTTTCACTCAAACAGAATCTCTCGCTCTCTCTCACACACCACACACTGGGTAGGCACAGGCCTTTTGGCTTCAGCCATGGATCCCCCGCAGTGCTAAGGAAACCCTAATTTGCAGAGAGATTAATACCCTCCATTACCCTGTAAGTCAGTCACTTTCTCTCTCAGAAATTAGGCAGATTTTAGGCGATGATTCGTATATGTAATGTAACTTGGGTGCTATAAATGGTTAAACCCGAAGTCGGAATAATGTCTTATGTCTTTTTTATGGAGAGAATCTGAGTTACGTTTAGCGGGTCAGGTACCGATCCGCTATTAGGGTTTAATTTAGTAGTTCTTGATTCGGCCCGTTTTGTCATAAAATTAGCGGGTCGGTTTGTTAATGTATTTAAGTTTCGGGTTTTACAGTGAAAGGACACGGGCCGGGTTTATAATCAGTGTTTCTGCCTCCTAAATTTCAATTCGAAGTGATTATGTGTTTTTAATCCATATACAACATTTGCCTTTTGGTTTAGGCTGTTCGTCTTTCATATATGTTGTTGGTTTTAAAGCGCTTTATGGTGTGTCTATTGAATTTTAATTCAGGTTCAAATGATTGGTGTTCTTCCGAGTGAACTTTAACAAACTTTGTTTCCTGGTCCTTTTTTTCCCCCCTTTCTTCGTTTTGATTTATAATCTAAGCTGGCCAATGTCCATGTATACAGATATAGTTTCGGCCGTTATCTCATCAACACTTTTGTGACCTGTTTGATTGATTTGGGCAGCAGTTAACATCGTGAGCAGATGGAGGTCTCAGAAGAAGCAGTGATTGTCAACTCTAGTAGATTGAAATCCGTTGTATGGAATGATTTTGACAGAGTTAAAAAAGGTGAAACGTTTGCAGCTATCTGTCGGCATTGTAAAAGAATACTTAGCGGGTCAAGTACCAGTGGAACATCTCATTTGAGAAATCATTTGATCAGGTGTCGTAGGCGATCAAACCATGATATAACTCAATTATTAACAAGGGGAAAAAGGAAGCAGAGTACCCTTGCTCTTGCCGGTTTAAGTTATAATCCAGCTCCGGTAAAGAATGAGATAGTCACTGTTGCAAGTGCGAATTTTGAAAATGGGCTAAAAGTTGGAAATATGAACACGGGGAGTTTCAATTTTGATCACAGGCAGAGTCAGCTAGATCTTGCACGCATGATCATAATGCATGGGTATCCTCTGGGTATGGTTGAGGATATTGGCTTCAAGACATTTATTCGAAATCTGCAGCCCTTGTTTGATCTCATGACGATTAGTGGAGTTGAAGCTGACTGTATAGAGATATACAGAAAAGAGAAACAAAGCGTGTATGAGGAGTTGGATAAATTACCTGGAAAGGTCAGCCTTAGTGCTGATAGATGGGCTACTAAGGGAGGCACAGAGTATCTATGCTTGACAGCACATTATATTGATGATTCTTGGGAACTAAAGAAGAAAATTTTGAACTTTCTGGTCATTGATCCTTCTCAAGCAGAAGACTCACTCTCAGAATTAATCATGACAAGTCTTAGGAATTGGGATATTGATCGAAAGTTGTTCTCATTGACGATTGATAATCATTCTACCTACGACAAGATTGTCAGTAGAATCAGAGACCTACTCTGCCAGCACAGGTTCCTTATGTGTGAAGGCCAATTATTTGATGTTCGATGTGCTGCAAGTACTGTCAAGTTATTGGTCCAAGATGTCCTTGAAACATCACGTGAGATAACTAATAAAGTTCGGGAAACCATACGGTATGTTAAAAGTTCTCGGGCAACACAAGAAAAGTTCAATGAGATAGTGCAGTTGGTTGGTATTAATTCGCAGAAATGCTTGTCCAGTGATAATCCATTTCAATGGAACTCCACATACATGATGCTTGAAGCTGCTTTAGAGTACAAAGAAGCATTCCCACAACTCCAAGAACATGACCCTGGCTTCTCAATGTGTCCATCTGGTATAGATTGGGACAGATTGAGGGCCATTACCAGCATCTTGAAGTTCTTTCATGAAGTTAATGTCTTTGTGGGACGCAAGCATATCACTGCAAATTCCTATTTTGCTGAGATTTGTGATATTCATTTACAGTTGATTGAATGGTGTCAGAAGTCGGATGATTTTATTAGCTCGTTGGCATTGAAGTTGAAATCAAAATTTGATGAATATTGGAAGAAATGCAGCTTGATTATGGCAATTGCAGCCATCTTAGATCCACGGTTCAAGATGAAACTGGTGGAGTATTACTATCCACAAATTTATGGAGATAGTGCTCCTGATTGCATAGACATTGTATCAAATTGTATGAAAGCTCTTTATAGTGGTCATGCTATCTATTCACCATTAGCTGCTAATGGTCAAAGTTCAGCTTCTGAAAGTAGTGGCAGTGCTGTTAAGGATAGACTTACAGGTTTTGACAAATTCCTCCATGAAACTTCAGTTGGCCAAAACACAAAATCAGACTTAGACAAGTATTTGGAGGAACCACTCTTCCCACGAGGTGCTGATTTTAATATATTAAACTGGTGGAAAGTCCATGAACCAAGATATCCTGTGCTTTCTATGATGGCCCTCAATATATTGGGGATTCCAATATCGAAAGTTGCAGTGGAATCGCTATTTGATACTGGGGATAGCGGCCTTGATCATTGTTGGAGCTCACTGAAGTCAGATACTCTGCAAGCTTTGATGTGTTCTCAGGATTGGATGCGCGATGGATTAGAAGGTGGATACCTTTTTATGTATAATTTGAATTTGTTCATACTTTGTAACAACTGCTAACAGATAATCTCTATGCTGCAGTAACCGATTCCAAAAGTTCTGCAACCCCTATTTTTGCCTTGCGCTATGATGCAAATTAGCAAATTTCTGGTATGGTTTCTGATTCTAGTTGCCATCCATAAATTTTATCTGCATTTGATTTAGAGATTCTTCTCATTATTTTAAGTCAAGCCTTGTTTTTTATAGCGTCCTTGTAAAGCTGTACAATAGTTCTGCTGCTAGCATAGTGAAAGATATTCATTTAACATATGTGCATTTGACATAAAGAGGATATCTGGAGTTTAAGAAAATCAGGTGCGTCACAGTAATTCAACAATTTTGGAGGCAGTGACCAATGGTTACTGGTCAAATATGCAGATTAAGGTGGTTGTAACTTGTCTGCCTATCTGGGTGGAGAGGAGAGAAGATTAGAGACACGTGAAAGGAAAATTTCATCCATGGAGCAGTTAATGAGGTTTACTTGGAGTTTCAGCTACTGTTTAACCACTTTTGAGATTAATCTGGCTTTCAGAAAACAGATTAATGTACTGGAGTTCAATGTAAAGGGTGATAGTATATAAGTCAACTGATTTGAGCCTTATATTCTTGAACCTTAAATAGGATTGAATAGATAAGGTAGATTGCCATGGTATCCCAGCTCTGTCGTTTTGGCTTAACTAAATCTTGTTGCAGGGAAATTTGAAGTTGACACAGACAATTTTGGATTATGCTGAACCAAAAGGCTAAATTTTATACTTCCTTGTCCTTGACAGTCTGTATATGTAACTTTATCATTTAAAGCATGCGTTAACTACTAGTTCATTCACCTTTTATAACTTTGAGCAATCTGCTATTAGACTTTTTTGCCTGTTTCTCTTGATAATTGACATGTACTGGGGATCAATAGAAGAGAGATGATTTGCTACCTGTACATAATCATCATGATTGTAAAGCACATGTTGATGTATAAACTAAATATGCTGTTTGGACGTCACCTTTTGCAATGGATCCTTAACTGATCTGAGTTTCATTTTTTGCTAGTTAAAAAAGGTTTGCATTAATTTTGTAAGGTAAGCAATAAATAGGTGTAGATCATGGTAGTTCATGCTAATCAGAAGAGGCTTAAAGCTTCTTAATGAGAATTACCTCGTTTACAGATAGCATGCCCCCCCTACTCTGGTATAATGAAAGATCGTTTGGCAAGAACTTAGGAAAGGTACCCAAGTTTGGCAAGAGAAACGTACTTCACTTCTTTCACTTTTGGTGACTTTGATCTTCCCATTGTAGGTTCAAATAGGATATGGTCATGAAGTCTAAACTGAGATTTGCCGGAGTCTATTTGGATAGTCGTTTATGCAAGAAATAATTACAATTCCCCAAATTTAACTCCAGCAATCTCCCAGTTCTTAATGTCCGTAAACAGTAGATCGAGCCAGCTTTAGGTAGCACTGCTAACTCAGGCCTCAGTATCAGGAGTTGCGTCACAGGTTTCGTTTATGAAAGAAATAGGCAGAAAGTTTACTTAGGATGTTCTATTTTTATGAGAATGATTAACTTGTGTCTTCACCAGAACTGTTTGTCGGAGGGGCCAATTCAAAATGGAAAATTGTAACATGGTGTAAGCATTATTGAAAGTGAGCATAAGCACCTAACCGTGGTATGACGTTAGGGGGTCCCTTTACATTCCAGTGCCTTCATGCCTGTTTATAATTTCCACATGAATTTCATTGCTTCCGTATCTGGTTTACGCTCACACTATGATTGTTCATACTTTGGATGGTCCACCATTCTTAAACTCAACACGGGACATCTTGGTTATACCACGATACTCTTCTACCCCTGTTCAAAGACACTACTTAAGGAAAGCTGAAGGAAAATCACTATCAATCTCTCTATTTCGATCTTTGTTATTGCTTTCTTTCTACAGGCATGTGAAAACTTTTAGCATTTTTTACTTCACACATCGTGGGCAACTGGAAATTCTTTTGCAGGCAATTCTTTTTCATCTTCTTATAGTATAATGATATGATCTGGGTCATGGTTATATTAGTTTTATACTTTCCCTTTCCACTTCTTTTAACTAATTGATCAAATGCATGTTTATAAACTGTACAATTTCTTTGGTTCCTATCCGTTTTACCTGACTTCCATTTCTAATCCAAACAGAACCTAACTTTGAATCAGTTTTCACAACAAATGTCGTACTGGGCCCATCCCATTTGTTGGTATATGTCAACAATAATGCCATTTTGAGACAACTCAACCACAAAAGTTGTTCCATTTTTGTTTATCCGGGCCCATTTGATGAATGGGCCGTTTCTGTTTTTGGTATCAAAAAATTTGTATCGACAAAAAGGAGTTGATTTTATATCCAGCATGGAGACTGCAACAAGTAAACCAACTTGCATATGGTTTGGGATCCTCTACTCTAAAACCAATAGGGATCCTATATCATCTCTTATTTCTTAGTTTAGACATAGTCATTGTATTAAATCTTATTTTATAAAAGCATAGTATTGTGGATGCCATGCACTTTGTGCGTATTTGTACGATGAAATAGGAGATAGAATACGAATTAAAATAGAGGGTCCAAAGTGCTCTAAAACAATGTTTCATTTACAAAATACAAATACCCCTTTAATTCTTAATGTTAACTTTGATGT
>JACFYI010003648.1:484140-508215 GCA_014898755.1 Handroanthus guayacan
AAAAAAAAAAGTTAATAAATCTTGGTATTCAAAAAAGTTATATTGAATATTTTGATATGTTATAGGTTTTGAAAATATGACTAAAAAGATCCACCGCACTGTCATTATATATGTTGATATATATACACTATAAATGATTTATATCTTGGGTCTTACTTTTGTTCATTACATAAATTTTTTATTAGCTCCTAATTAAGTCATACTTTGAGCTTTTCAGCCATCTTAAAGAAAAAGGAAGATGTTCAAGACAAAAGAAAAATTTCTAATTTTTCCTACTCCAATTTCAATTTGATATACTAGTGTTTCCAGCTTCCCACTTTTCTTTTTTCTTTCTTTCTTCATCTTCGTCTTCTGCATTTTTTTTTCCCATTTATGATTTTCTTAGTTGTATATTATAAGTCTGTTATCTTATGGATGTCTTTATTGAATTTCAAAACTTTTGATACTATTTTATTGACATTTAACTTCTAAGTATCTTTAAAACTCCGATGTCACTTAAAATAAAAAGTTAATAAAAAAATCAAATAAATTCATATGCATACCACAAAATAGTATATACCAAACCATATAACATCGTAAATAATGGTATTGATATACAAAGTCAGATTTTGGTATTAAGTTTAAAAACCACACTTTTGGTATGATCGACATGTGAAAACTTTTAGGACTGTACCATGTGCACCTCTAATCAAAACTAATAAGAAGTTCAATTTTTTTATCTTAAACCATAACTATTATAATTTTATGTAATTGTTCTTTCAGTAAATATTTGACTGATTACACACAATAATAATAACTCCATAACATTATTTTTCCCTGTAGTCATGTGCAATTACTAAATATACAATCTATAGTAATTAAAAAATATTAATTCACTCCGGGCTCTAATATACCTACATATAAAGTTGCTAATGTTTGTATCCTTGCCAAACATTAGGTTTGTTTCTGCCAGGTAATTATTAATCTATTAGAAGTACTCAAAGTGTTTCCATTGATAATTTGGAGAACTATTTATTTGTTGCCCATTGTTTAAGGTGCATATTGTACTTTACCCTTAAAATTTATTAGTTATATTTAATTAGATTTTGATATATATATATATATATGTCTATGTGATGCATGATGTACTTGACCTTTTTCTTGAAAAATTAAATCATTTTTCTTGAAAAATTAAATCAAATGTCTCACCTTGCTTGCCTATGATGTTAAAAACTGGACAAACTTAAGTTTGTGATATCTTACAATACTGATTAAGGATAGGTAAGAACTTGATCTTCTACCTTTGTCATTTTTCATGCTTAACAAGATTTAGTATTTGGACCAACTTTAGTTTGACTACCTTTATTTAATCATGGTCCCATAATCTTTCTTTATCCCCTTTTAGTACAAGCTTTGTATAGACTATAGTATATTGAAATATTCCCTTCTTTTGTCATACATGTTTAGTTCCTTCTTGAAAATTTTAATTTAAATTTAGAGCTTGTGTTGATAAGCTTATAAACTTTTAAAATATTTTATAAGATATTTAAGAGCTTATAAAATATCTAAAATATTTGGTAAAGCTTTTTAAAAAGATGTTATGAGCTCTTAAAATAAGATGTTAGGATCTTGTTAACTCCTTTAAAAAAAATAAGGAGTTTTTATTATGCTCATTGAATTTGGGTCGGGTTGAGTTGTGTTGGTAGGTCATCCAATAATATGATCGTGCATATATGCATGTTCTATTGTACTTATATATATTCAAGTTACTCAAAATCCAATCCGAACCCATCCATAATTTTTATGTTGTTTATTAGGTTGACCGGATGTGGATCCAACTCAATAACCCTCCATTCAAACCCAATATGTCATGTCACTTCTTATCGTGTTGTGCCGAAAATTGCCATCTCTAGTGGAATTGATGTGTTCTCTCTCTCTAGTTTTCCCTTTTCCTTTCTTGTTTTAGATCTAGATGAATGAGGCATATTGAGGACTGGACTTAAAATAAATGAGCATATTTCTTCCATTCATATTATATGATGGTTTACAACGGAAATTAGTTAGCAATATTTATTATAGATGTATCCAACTGGAGGTACGTATACAAGATGGCGATAGGGGATTTTCTTCTCTTTCAATTTTCTTACCATAAATAGACCCAATAATCGGAGATGATTAATGGAATATCACATGGGAAGTCACCTCAAATATGTCCATGTATGATTCAGAATGGTAGGCGCGTCACTTCTTTATGATAGATAAGTTATTTTCACTCGATTTAATTAAATTCGGTCTTATATAAGTTAAAATATTAATAATTATTCAATATAATTAACATTCTCCAATATTCATTAATTACAATAGCTACTTTATTATTCGAAAATATATATCTTAAACTGAGAGCGAATAAGTATATATACATAGAACTCATAAGCAATAATTGTCCGACAACTTCATCGTAATAATATGATAAAAAAGTAAACATATAGAATTAATAATTACATGTTTAAGAAAAAATATATAAAATTATGCAATAGAAATTACACATGAGTTTGGAAGAATTGTGCAAAGAGATTAATTACCAAATAAAAGTTTACAATATGGACTACTAAAACAATCAACATTGTTGGATATAATATACTAGCAATTTGTGACACACTTGATGCGTGTGCCAAAATTTCCTTTTATAAATTAAAAATATTTATTTATTTTTAATAATGATAAATATTTCTTAATTATTCAATATTTTTACTTTAACTTATTATGCAAAATAGCTTGATTGAAAAATAAATTTGGTTAGAACAAAATTGGGAACAAGAAAAATTATAATTGAAGAAGAGAATGGAATAGAAAAGTACATATTGAAAAAGAAAAGCGAAAGAAAAATATTTTTTTTTGTTGTTTTTTATAACTACTTTATCATTATCTTTTATAAGAGGCTTTCTTGTCTATTTACTTAATAATAAATTAAAATAACTACGTAGGGTGCTCATAGTTTATATACTGAATCCGTGGGACCAATATGAAAAATTATTATTATTATTATTTGAGATTACAACGATGTAGAAACAAGGGAAAAGGGGTGTTCAGGTGGGATTCGAACTCAAGTCAACGACCTGGTAAACCACTTTCCTTACAACTTGGATAGGTGATCAACCTCACAAATTAGTTAATCTTGAAATTTCGTTTTTCAGCCTATAAGATTGGCAAGGTTAAAAATAAGTTGGAGGTGTCGTGACCGGGAGGTTCATGAGTGTGATTCTAATCAATGAGTGTGGGTATTTTGTTGCCCTATAATAGGTTTTTCTAATTTTTTTTTTTTACTATCTAGGCTAGTGGGATGTTAAAAAAATTTTGTTTATTAATTCTTATATCTGATCTTTGATGATCTGTATCATAATATATTGATTGAATGTATTAATAGCGTGGAAATATATATATATATATATAGCAAGTGAATTTTTTGGCAATTTTCACTGAAAATTGTCTTTGCCCTCAAACAATTGGCCCATCTTGTGTTAACACAAGGATCAGCCATACAATTAACATTTCCCACATTTAAGCTTTCTCCAAGCCTAGCTGGGAACGTAGGGAAATTAATGGTAATAATTACTTGTAAATGGTATATTATTCTTCTTTTCAATTTTTTGTTTCATAAAAAAATATGTAGCAAAGATTTATTAAGCTTACGATTATGAAAGCCTGAATTCTGAAATACTTTCAACATAACTAAAAGACATTCTAACGTGGAGGTACCTCGGCTTGCTTTATAAATTAATAGCTTCTAGTCCACACTTAATATGTGTGTATAAAAATCAACATATATTTCAGACATATTGAGTACAATGCAAGTTGATTTACATGTGTATATTAAATAATTAGAATATGACTAATATTTAATATAAATACATACATAATTTAATATAAAAAGATGAATTAATAAGTTAAAACTTTTTATTGGGTTGTAGGTAGTTATTAGGGTGAGTAAATATTAAGGGGTATTTTGATTTTTTGATATAACGCATGAAGACACACCACCAAAATGAGTGTCTGGATGTGTTACAGTTTTAAAGAGTACAGATAATCAATGAAAAAAAGAAAATACTCTCTCTATATATATATATATTTAAAATCAGTCACTCGAACTTACTCAAAAACTAAAATAAAAAATACATACATAATTTTCATAAGTGGGGATAGACATTCTACCATTTATAGTTCCTCTGTTAATACCAAGATATAGTAAAGAGGGACTACGCCATTATATTGGAGCCACCTACAAGTACATCATAATTTCATTAGTTTCTTTAAGTATCTTTATGATGAAATAGTGGCATTAGGAAGACTGAATACTTTTGTAGTGTGAATAAAAAAGGGCCCCAAACAAAAAAAAGAAAAAAAAGAAAAAAAATACAAGATACAAAATGAAAAAGAATCAGAAACCATCATTTTTTTTTTTTGAAAATTATTTAGAAAGCCATCAAATTATAATATACAACATGAAATGTCATCCCATTTTTTTTTCCTTTTATTTGTTTTTGCTTCTGTTTTTTATTTTATTTTATTTTTTCCCTGGCTCCAATATTATTAAAGCTTTAGTACAAGTGCACCAAAGTCTCATTCAATACCATTAATAGTCAGTTCCCCAAAGAACCTCTCATCATCCCTCCAACTTTTTCCCATACTTCAGAAAAATGGATGGTTATTGGACTTCCAAACTTGAAAGTGGGCATCACTGCCCTCTTTTTTTGTACACTTTTTTTCAATTTTTCTCCATGTATGTGCATTAATTATACCTATCGTTATTCCCATTGTAAAATGTTAAGATCGTTCTAGAGTTACTATTTAACTTAGGGGAATTTGTTATTAATTAATCAACAAAAATATGATTTTTAATGTGTTATAAATTTTCAAGGGATCTAACAGCTATGATTTGTAGGGATAATCGTAGTTGCTCAAATGGAGGCCACCATTCCAATTCTACGGCTAGGATCTTTTATTCCAAAATAGTATTCCATCTTCTATTTCATATATTTCATTACAATATTGAGGAGCAGTGATAACTGTATCATGCATTTTTTTTTAAATTAAAACTTTTAATTTTCTTAAAGGAAAAATGCAAAAAGGTATTAAAACATATAGAATTATCCTATTGCACCATGATAATCCATTAAATTGCATTGTCACCCAGTTTCACAAAAACAAAATGAAAAAGATCATTCCCGTTTCGTTCCAGCTGTTCTACTGTTTTTTCACCATTCCGGAGAATCATGCCAATAGTAACGTTACACGGATCTACTTACCTTAGCTAAACTAACAATAAAAGTGTTACAATAATTTCCATAATCACTTGTATTTTTTATATAATTAACCCAAACCTTAATAAGTTATACCCATATAAAATGAATTATTCCCATAGTAAACTAACCATAACCTCAGAGATACATACACCCATTGTTTACGAAGCTGGATGTCTCTTTCTTCCTTAATGCAACTTACCTATAAATCCAATGTCATTCAGAAATTAAAAGTACATATATATCAAGATAGATAAAGGCAAAGCTATAGAACCAAAATTATAGAGTGTGGTTGGAGGGTCTATTTTTTAGCTATAAATACATGTCTGCTGAAACAACTCAATTCCATTTTCTGCAACTCTCTAGTTCACAACAATAGTATAACATACAGTGAATTTGACAAGAAGAAGAACAATTCTTGTTTCCCTCTCTTCCCTTTATCTTCTTCGATCTCTCCTTTCTTACCAGGTTAATCACTAAAACAACTGCAAACACACGCATCTATTGACCCAAAAAAAATTCTTGTTTAGCTTATTTTGGATGCTTCTAAATTTTTATCTTTTTTTCCTTTATTATCCATTCCCTAAATCAGGCTATAATCTCGATCAACTTTCCAGCATAACCCTTCAATTTTGTTTTGCTTATTTCAGCTTTCGATCAAGATATGGCGTTTCCTAATCAAGAATCCGAGTCATCTAATTCTTTGAGGAAAAATGGAAGAGGGAAAATTGAGATCAAGAGGATTGAAAACACTACGAATCGACAAGTGACTTTCTGTAAACGCAGAAATGGCCTTCTCAAGAAGGCTTACGAGCTGTCGGTTCTGTGTGATGCCGAAATTGCTCTTATTGTCTTCTCAACCCGTGGCAGGCTCTATGAATATGCAAACAACAGGTGTGTAATTTCCACTTTTTTCCTTTATTGCATACACAACAAGATCTTAAGCTATGATTGATTTTTATTTGTTAAGTTCCGTGTCAAATCTCTTGGTTTTGGTGTAAAAAGATTGATATTTTCTTGATCTCTTCTGCTTTTATTTCTTTTTTTAATGGAAATTTGACAAGTAAAGATTCATGGCCTCTTATGTCATGAGGAAATCCAATGAACTTTGTTGGGAATATCATGGTTCGCGGGACGGCCGTGTTTAGAAGAGCGGTCGGTCAGTGTTCCATTGTTCTATTAGTAAAACATTTAAGTTTGAAAAGGCTGTTCCAGACAAGATAAATCGCTCAAAACGCTATCATAATTCGATTTATCGAACTTTAACGGTATCCCGAAATGGATTGAGGCAAAAAATTGCCGTTCCCGGAAAGGCCGGTTGGGGTAGGTAACAAAATGATTCCTTGCAGCTAAGATAGATCATGTCTCCCTCAAGCATATAATATAGATTCATTTGTCTTTCTTGATTGTTATGTTGTTATATTTCCTTTATGAGCTTTGTTGGTGTTTTTCTGTTTGATATGCCTCAAAGATCTGTTGTAATAGTTAGAAATAGAAGTGATATAGTTTAACAGTAGAAGTTCTCAAGAACTAGCTAGTAGGGTTAAAGGAAATATCTGAAAGTCCTGAAAATCAGCTCTCTTCTTGTGTGTATCATATCTATTGTTTTCTATCTTTCAAATCTTCACATGTCATCTGTCAGCCCAAGAAACTCTCAACTGCAAAGTTGTCAAGTTCCCATTTGCTCCTTCCCTTCTTTTCATTGACTCTTCCTTAATACCATGTACCTCCGTTCAAGAAATCTTAACCTAAAAATTAGCTGACTGGGTTTCAAAGCTCCAAAAGGGCATGAATTGAAATCCAGCTTCCGTTTGTCAAAAGCCAAGATAATCTTAATTTCACAAGATGGGCAACTTGGGTTTGATGTGTTTTTACCATTTTACCCTTTTGCATACTTGGTGAGTGTGAGTCCACTCATGTAACATTAGGGCATGGACTATGGTTAGGGTTTAACCACAAGAATCTTTGGTCATATCAGACATGATTTTTCTGTTCTCCACTTTAGGACAAGGTGCCCTTCCTTATGGCCCCAAAAATATTTATCTCTAAAAGTGAAAAATTTACCCTTTCTGCCATACAGTAGATTTTTTGTACTAACATCATTTTCCCATATCACTCTCGAACTCAGACTTTTTTCAGCTGAAAAAAAAGCTTCTGTGGATCAAAAGCGACCATTTCCTTAACTCCTCAAGTCCCTTCTGTACTTCTTCGAAAAAGAAAAATAAGATCCAGAAAGAACACAGTTTTCTTCTATTTTCTCCTATTTTAACAAAAATAAAGACAAAGAAAAATAATAAATGCAAGAGCCAAAGGGATTTAATTTAATTTTCGCTACTTTGGGTTCATGGAAAAGGGGGCAACAATGGCGAAAATGGCTGCTCTGAAACAGACAGCTTCACTGATGCACTCAAAAACAGAAGAGCACACAGACAAACAAGACTTACCATATTAATACACAGATTCCAGTATACTGTGCGAAGAAGTAAATAAGTTTTTACGTGTTTAAAAACCATAAAAATTGCTGGCAAGAAACTGAAACATCGAGAGCAATATCGGGATTTTGAATAAAACGAGGTGGATAAAAGGGTGGTAATGGCCGGACCATGGGGCATTAACCTCGGTGCAAAGGGAGGGACGGGGTGACACGTGGCGAGAACCCACAAGAAAGATGCTAGAGCCAATCATATTGTGGGATCTTGTGCCAGCGTGGCAGACGACAGCCAATCAGTGTGTCGACGAAATTAAGGTTACAGCTTATCCTGACTCCAAGTGGATGTATGTGTTTTCACTGTGATGTTTTAATTATTTTTTCTGTGAGACTGAGAAAACTGATATTAAGTAATGCTTTTTTCTTTTGACTGGGAACAAAAACCCTAACTGTAGCACCTATAAATAATAGGTGGTATCTTGATGAATTGGGAAGAGGTAATAAAAAACTAAAAATTAATCAAGAAACAAGTATATTGTGAGTAATTATTGGATGATTATTTTGATTTTCGTTATCTTAAATTATTTCATTTAGATCAATTAATAACTTAGAAAGATTGCAAAACAAGAAGCACCGTATTCTAATATCAGATTCATCATTTAAGATGACATTACAAGAAAACACTCCTTTACTAACGAAAAAATTGTTATGGATAAGATTTCATTTAAAATCATGATGATACCTATGATAAATTTATGAAAAATTCCTAACAGATTTAGAAAATGAGCATAATATGCATGAATAACAACACTTGTGACAAACTTGTAATTAACTTTTATCATGACCTTTTAGTTAATTTGTGATGGAACATCGCAAAAATTAGTTCTATGACTGAATTGAATTTTGTCATAGAATTAATTAGTGACAAAGAATATGCTAATGAATTTGTAACGAATCAATTTATATGAATTTCTTAATTTATAGTGAATTTTTTCATTAGTAAAGGGAATATTTACTTGTAGTGTGAGTTGATTGGTTGGAGATTAAATCTCAACTCAAATATTAATTTGATTGAAAATAAATGTTTAGAAGCTCATAGATCTTGTAAGTTTTTATTTTCTTATGATTTTACATATTTTAAAATACATTCTTTTTGACAGGTTTTTTTTTCTATTAAATAATTTTAATTAGATAAATTTAGATGAATTGTACGTAAGCAGACAGCCTTTGCCCCTCGAAAAAAAAAAAAAAAAAAAGAACTAGGCAGCAAAGGTGCCTGGATCATCTAGGGTTTAACAAAGATATGAAATATAAATATATGTACGCACAATTTTTACATACATACATACATACATATATATATATGCATATACATATAAACCATAACCAGTTTAATATTTCAAAACATTAAACTAATTAAAGGGGTCATTGTTTGAACTCATTCTAATTAAGACTACGATATAATATAGAAGATACACGTTGTATTAGATTCGCCATACTAATTTGTAGTCTTACTAAATTATAAAAAATATACATTAGTCTTGGGTTTTGATAGCCCTTAGTAATTTGTTAATAATATTAAAAAATTATATTCATATGTCTAATAAAATGTTTGGTAGTTCTTATTAATTAGTGAATTTTAGAGTAAAGACAAAAATGCCCATTTTTAAAGTGCATTTCCTTTAAGAAATTGCATTGTTATTGACATCATTGAAATTTCATCATCTCATACTAATTAACATTAAGAGGTAGAGAATATTAGTAGTAGAAGAAATAGTAGCAAATGAACTTTCATAGTGGGTTGACCTACTACTAAATACGGATACTAAAAGAACTGTGAAAGATTATAAGATAGTATAATTCACTCTTGTAACCTATATCAGTTGATTACCTGCACAAAAAAATTAAAATGGTTTATTATGTTTAATAAAAAGGAAAACTAATAATGCAATTTATCGACAACAATGCGAATAGAATATTAAATATGTCATAACGGCAGAACAAAAGATTTCTTATATTAGTGAGAAATTAACACACGCACACACACACACACACACATATTATTTTATACATAATAGAAATGTTGAATATTATTAGATACTATAAACTTTATATACACTATACCTTGTGTAAATAATAAGTAATGTACTTAATATTGTTCACTTTTGACTATATATAAGATATTATTTTGAGCATTAACATGCTCGCACATAAGACTCTCTCTCTATATATTTACATACGTTAACGTACAGAACGCGCTCTACTCTTGTAAACTGCAATCTAATTTTTTAATTGTCAGTAAAGTATAAATTTTGTATTTGTTATATTAAGAGAGGAATGATTTCACTTTTTTGTGTACGTACATGAATATAATCTTACACATAATCTTGTTATGGACTATTAATGGATTTAAAAAATCAGCAAAATGTGTACAAATGAAGACACTTTTAACACATTTGTGTTAAACTTTAGTAAAACTGTTTAAGCTTGTGTTGGGTATTTTAATAAAATAATATGTCATCCCACATAGATTTTTGAAGAAAATATCAATCAACTTTTATAATATTTTCTTTATGTGCAATATTTGAAAGAAAAAGAAGTTTCCCATACACACGCGCAAGAGAGAGGAAAGTGGAGCTTCTGCTTCACCAAACAGTGCAGGTTTATGGTGAAGCCACGGCTATAGGCTGGGCTGTTGTATCCCACAGACGACAGATTATTAACCTTACTATACCAAAAATATTTCGAGAAGGGGTTGTGAATTCATCTTAAGAGAGCGACTTGATCCACGCCTCAACCCCTTGATACAAAAAAAAAAAAAAAATTACTTGTCTCCCTGCCTTTTTTTAATATTATTTTCAACAGTTTGTAATGCAGAATCCATCACAAATATTAGTTTAGTGATAGTCTTTAATTCTACCATAATAATAAGTTCACAACGAACTTTTAATGGAATAAAATTCATCACAAAACCATGTTCGTGATGAATTTTTCTATCTTTCTTCTAGTTCGTGGGCGAGTCGAAAGCAACGCTAATTGTTCAAGTTGCTTCAGCGGTATCTAGGCATTATATGTAGTCTTGCATAAATCTACATAAATAGACGCCCCCCTAGGTAGACAAGTAGTACATAAACCTAAAACTGCATAGAAATGAATATTTAGTGCCATTCTTGATTATGCAAATTTGACCCCGATAATATATATGTTTTCCTGTCAGCATTACTGTATAAATTTATTGCAAGTCATTGAATTTGTGATTATACATATGTCCCCCTGTCATTATTGAATTTGAACATAGAATCTATTTAAGATGTACTTACGGGATGATATGCTGAAGGAATAAATATGAGACCAAATTAAAAGGGCTGTCTCATCAAGACCATTGTGAAAATAGACCCAAGTTTTTTTCTCACTAATTAAATGTGAATTAAAGAACCTAGGAATACACAGTACATATAATAATTTTATAGAGATCATATATATATAATTGAAGTTTGGTGGTTGCAGTGTTAGGGCAACTATTGAGAGGTACAAGAAAGCAAGTGCCGATTCATCAAATTCTGTCTCCACTTCTGAAGCTAACACCCAGGTAATTAAGGACTATTACTTTGAAACGACAATAATAATCTCCATAATTTTGGGCCCCCCCTTTAACATTGTATTTTAGATTAATTATATAAAACTCAGTTCTTCCAAATTCCAAGTTAGTAATTATAATGCATATTGAGGGTGGAAAGTTTCCATTAGAAGGTATTATAATTAAAAGATATATATATATATATATATATTCAAGCCATGGATTTAACATACACTTGCGTATAATTACTACATTTGATTCTTCTCATGGTTCTTTCTTTCCTATCTTTTTGTGTTTAAAGGGTGCTTAACCTTGTTTTAAATAGTGGATTTTTTATTTTTTATTTTTTCTCCTTGTCTAAATATACTTGAGTTTGAAATAAAGATCTTTAATTGTTGCCTTTTAAATTGATGTGGAGATTGAATACTTTTTTTTTTTGATGAATATGTGGAGATTGAATACATTAATCCAAATCTTGCCTTATTTGGATCAAATTAAATGTCAAGAACATCCTGATTCATTAAACATTTGATCTTATAAATTAGGGATAGCTATCTCAACATCCCCTGAGTTTAGCATAATTATCAAGACACACACTGAGATTTGAATAATTTCCATTATATCCCCTACTATGTTATTAGTTCAACTGATGGATATATAGTTACAATCACACCTCCTAAAAATTCTGAAACATGACAAGTAGACTCTCATACAAGGGGGTATAATTATAATTATACATAAACTCAAGAGTGTAACTATAATTATGGGTTATGCTGAACCAGCAGTAGAGGATGTAGTGATACTTATTCAAACCTCAAGAGGTGTTTTGGATGTAGAGGTAATTATCCCGAAAAAAATAAAATGTCATGGATAATATATCTCTTTTATAATCTTCAAGTATTCCTCATCTTCAATGAGGCATTCTATTTGTGATTATCATCTCCAAAGAATCTTGATCTTTTAGTAACTTTGTGCACCATATTATGCTCCCACCCCTTCAAAATTATATTGTAATACTAGTTGGTAAAAGTAGTTTCAATTTGTTGTGCACCATGTTAATTTAGACTTTAATTTTTTGTTGATTCATCAGTTTTACCAGCAAGAAGCCAACAAGTTGCGCAGACAGATACGAGACATACAGAATTCAAACAGGTCCATTACTTTTGTCCTATAAATATGCTAACTACATATATATTTACAATATTTGTTAATTAATCTTTGCAGACATATACTTCGCTAACGACATCTGACATATTTATGTATGATGATAACTCTGTAGACAAATCCTTGGAGAGGGAGTTGGCGGTTTGTCTTTGAAAGATCTCAAGAGCATGGAAGGCAAAGTCGAGAAAGCCATCAGCAGAATCCGCTCCAAGAAAGTAAGTTAATCAACTCCTTAATTACTAATTAACCTTATATTGAATTAATTTTTTTTCCTTCTTTTTTCCAGAATGAGTTGTTTTTTGCTGAGATAGAGCTCATGCAGAAGAGGGTAACTATTTTCTTGCTCCTTTTAATGCTTCTGGATTTCAACTGTGTGCTTAGAATTAAACCTAGAATTTAATTTGTCGGTTTGTTTCGATTTTCCTCATATTGAAATAAAATATATAAGTTGTTTTGATTTTGAACCATGATGCAAAGATGGTAATCTTTGTCTACTCAATATCCCACGAATTCTGTTGTTCAATTTTAGGACTTTTATCACAAGAACCATGATTAAAAATTGTAACTTTAATTGATGTATCTGCAGGAGCTGGAGCTGCACAATGCTAACATGTTTCTTCGAGCAAAGGTCATTCATTTTTCGTTTTTCTACACTCAGAAACACACAATTTTGATATTTATGGTACATGCATACAGATAGCCGAGAGTGAGAGAGCACAAGAGCAAATGAACTTGATGCCAGCAGGATCCGAGTACCACCAGCCCATGATGTCTTCGCAGTCCTATGATGTCCGTAACTTCCTCCCAATGAACCTCATGGAACCCAATCACCACTACTCTTGCCAGGACCAGACACCTCTCCAACTCGTGTATGTTGATGTACTAAATATTACTCCTTTTAATTATAGCAATAGTACTAACTGTTTTTCTCTCGGTTGGTGTCTGAAAAATTAGTCTTTTCCTTAACAACCATATTCTTAAAAACTTACTGTCTGACTGTAACGCAATCTTGTCTTTGCAGGTAACTATGGGAAAGGCGAAAGCCCCTGGTTGTAATCAAGAAGTTTCTGTAATGGCAAGAAATCTTGAAGATGAATATGTTGTTTCCTAAAAGTACTTTTGTGAAACTCACAAGTTTGTTTAATTAAGGGTGAGGTTTATGATGAATTAATTTTTCAATGTAAAAGCTAATTAACTACTATGAATCCTTGTTTGAAATACAGTTGGTTCTCTGTTGTCCTAACATAACTAGTCTGTTATTTGTCTTAATATTACTGGTTGTGCATGCATACTATATATAATTGCTTGCAGATTACTGCAGTATATGTTCTAGTTTGTGGTGTATGTTTCGATGGACAGATTTGAAATAGAATTTATGTGGAGAAAAATTTGAATGGGTGAAGTGAAAGCATCGCTTGTACGTGAAGTGTAATTTGATTAAAATGAGATCAATATTATATTGCTCGTGATAGATTTTTGAAAGAACAAATGTATCATTTTCAGAAAATCGATTAGAGAGAATATGAATTTATATTTGTGAAAGAGAATAACAAATTAACAATTTGCATGCTGTTGTCTTTCTTCAATTTTATACATTTTAAAAAGTTATAATTCTTGAAAGGAAATTTTTATTTAAAAAAAAAAAGAAAAAAGAGTCTTAATGTTACACTTTTACCAAAAAATTACAATAGATGAACGTGTTAATAAAGTACTTAATTTTAGTATAATCATTTGTCCCACTCCTCCGTGTTGTCATGGGCTCCTGACCACGGGATTGTTTATTCTGCTAGATAACTTGTTGATTGCTATGATTTCAAGGAATTTGTCATTGAGAGTGGACTAAATGACACATAATTAAAAAAAAAAAAAAAAAAAAAAAAAAAAAAAAAAAAAAAAAAGGGCATATTCCTCATAATTCTTGTATTCATTCTTGCAAAATTTTCGCACTCGTTGCTTGCAGTCTTATAAGAAAACGAAGTAAACAAGTTCATTTGTTAATTTCGCAAAGTTTTAAATAGTGCGAGCTATAACAAATAGTAGAGAAAATAGTAAAGAAAAATATAACAAATTTCTAATATTTCTTTTTCAATTTTTCCATGAAAAAATTGTTACTGCACAATTTTTTCAATTTGTTTTTTATTTTAGTCTTAATTGATGTACCTTCAAATGAAAGGATATATTTAATATATAACATGTGTTTAAAATAAGTAAAAAATAAAACACCATTTTAAAATAAAGAATTCTAACGGCTGAAGCGAGGCCAAATATCTAACCATCCAAACCAACGGATGTATATTTCCCTTGTTATATAAGGTAATAATAATAAGAAATAAACCATAGCACAACTCATTTCACAATAACTTTATTGCATTTAACATTCCACATATTTGGCATAATTCGAGTCTAACTATTTCTTACCTACCAAAAAAAAGGGACTAACTATTTCTGGACACAACTGATAAAATCTTTATACATAATTTTGCAGTCGAAGGGAGCATACAGACTAGTTGTCATGCATGTAAGTAGAGTCGAGAATCATGAAAAACAAGTAAGGTATCCATAGTGCTCAATTATAAGCAACTCCACAAGCAGCACAAAAGTAATATCTCCAATATATAGATATTATTTGGAAAACTTATGGTGAGATAAAATTTACAGTGATAAACTTTAGTAGGTCAGATATCTATACTACATAAATGTATTTCGGCTAACTTCTTCTATATGCTATTATCCACAGTGGAGTTAGGCCTGAGAAGAGACTGAAGGCTAAACCTTCTTCCCTCTGTCCCAAACAGTTGCTCCAGCTTTAAACCGAAATAAGGACCTCAATACATTCATATATTTTATCCCCTCCCTCATCCTGTTATTCCACATCTCCTAATATGTTCGTTTGACAAATTTACATGTCTAATCCACATATCTCTTACCTCTGGGGACCCGATTTCGAGCCATGGCTTTGCGGGCCCGCTAAAATGCACAACAGCTGCAGCTTCCAACATATGTTTGTCTGATGGTGGGTTCCGATACCCCAAACCGGCTATGTGCCATGAAGGATCAATACGATGTACGTGATTTTCAAATGCAAGTAAGGCAGGTGGAAGCGCTCCGGGATACCATAGTGCAAAACCAGAGTTGAGGCTCTGCGAATATAGGACAATACAACGAATTTTCATCCAGATAGAGAAAATTTATGCAGCATCAAGATCGATAAGATTACAACTCTATCACCATAACATCAAGCAGAAATATACTCACGTGTTTGAGCCATTGATGATATACAGCAGTGATGTTAGTCTTCCTCCATTTTTTGAGGTCGAAAACATTCACCCCATAAAGCCATCCGCAACGATCCTGACGCACATTAGATGATATGATTGGTTCGGTGAAGTTGAAGTAATCTTTGTATTTTCTTCCCGGGCAACAGTAAAGTCCACACCATGAATCAACAACTGCCCCCATAACTTTCTGATCGAGATCCAAGTCCCATAGAGATGACAAGTCATGCTGTACTACAACGTCATCGTCCAAGAACACGACTTTGTTCAGATCTGGAAACAGCTGTAAGATTAAAAAATATGAGATAAATATTCATGAAAATAATACTCATGATCAGCCCAAATTACGGTAATTCAAGAAATTACCTCAGGCAGATGAATTCGGAGGTGATTTAAAAGGGAGACACAGCTGGGACTTAGGACATCTAGTTTGTGATCATTCTCTTCCTCGTATTCAAATTCTTCCTTCTTCAGACTTTGGTACTTGCGATTCCAGATCTGATGATGAATTTCTAACATCTCCTTAACAGCTACATTTACATCGTGAGACCAATCATACTGATGCAATCCCTTGACTTCAACAACTGCAGAATCTATTGTGTTTAATGCAAACCATGCATGCATTGATGTGTAAGTCTTCTTGTCAGTGACGACATGGAAGACCAATTTTTCAGGATAGCTTGATGTTTTGGTAGTCGAGGAGATAACAACAGAGGCAGCAAGGATGTTGTCAGTTAAAAGAACAACATGATGAAAAGAAGGATCGCTGAGGCGGTAAACATATTGTGGCAAAGGTAATCTAGAACGTGCTACAGCATTTACGGCATATTCTTCAGCCAATTTAAGTGAAAGACAGTGTAGGCTCTTGGGTACACCATGAGCAGCTAAATGCCAGTAAAGAGTCTCGTGCCATTTAGCTGTTCTAACCACATGCTCCATCTTTGCTATCTGCAAACAGAATCATGAAGCCCTCTTTAAGTCAGTTTGATCAGAATGCAGAACATCATGCCAGACTTGGCATGTTGGGAATCAGAAGGTTATCAGAAGCTAAGGTTTTGTCAAAGATTATCTACTTGTGACCACTTATGCTGGCCTAGTTGTTTCAAGTAAGCCAAGAATTCTGGTTGGTTGAATCCAAGGTTTCATTCATATGGGTATCATGCTCAAGTATCATTGCTAATATCCTAATTAAATCACTTACTCTTTTCATTTATTTAGTTACCATCAGTAATATATCCTTGCTAGAGAAAATCTGTCCTTGATAGAACTTTAATAATCCTATTCGGGTTGTTAACTCCCACATAGCAGAAGATGGACACAAATATAACATATTTATACTTAAATTTCTCATTGTTGTCTTCACATGGGTTCTTGTTAATCACATGGAATCAAAAGATTTTACTAACTATTGTTAATCTGTCATTAGTCACTAAAATGTTTTGGCAGATTAAAATCTACCATGTCTCAACTTTCAGTCAGAGCAAAACAAAAGTGAGCTGCATTTGGCTGAAGAAAACATCTGAAGAATGCTGAAGGTATATTTGGAAATTTGACTATGCTAAGGGATATAGAAGCCACTTTTACCATGGCTCAGCAATTTTCTTCACAACCATGCCCGAATGGCTGTGAGAAGATGGATGGTCCTCCAGAACATTATCTTTCAAAGTTTGGCAGATTTGAAATTTAATTGTCGTAAAACTGGAACAACATAATCTATAAATACATTAATAAAGAATCTTCTCTATTACCTTCACTTTGCAGACCTACAAAAAGTATTAAGAAAAGGCGAGCTCAAAGTCACGAAATGCAAATCCCAAGCTTTATTCTAGCCTAGCGAAAATGATACGGAAGTTCACATGTTGCCTAATATTGCAATAGAAAGAAGTGCACATGTTAACAAACCACAACCATATGGCAGTTACATATGCTGCCACCGCTTTGTTATCCATGAAAGCCATCATGCTGACTACTCGTGATACATCATTATCTTCTATGTATGATACATCACAATCAACTAGCCATTCGTTTGAGTTACTAGCACTATAGCAGACTGCATTAGTGGTAATATTACCATGATCAGTAAGTGATATTTATTATGATCAAACAAATTTTAATTTTCAAATCCGCCAACTAACTCCCAGACAACTGGCTCCAATATTTTTACTTAGGAAACTGATATTTGCATTCCAAAGTTTTATATTCACACTCCACTTTGCCCCTTATTTATTCAACACCAATTATTGGCCAAGTATGCCCATAAGTATATTGTATTCTTCTTCTTCTTTTTGTTTTTGCATTTTTCTTCTCAACTGAAGTATTAATACAGAGCTCCAACTTCGTATTCTTCTTCGGCATTTTCCTTCTCAACCAAATATAGCCCCAACTCTAAAAGTATATATATTATCGCATTCTGTAGCTTTCTTTTTCTTTGTCTATCTAGTCTAATTTTTGCTACTATATCTATAATAATGGAGGAAAATAGCAATATGCAAGATTCAGGTGTTGTTTTTCTTATCACAATTACAACCCTTTCATCTACCAACGTTTCTTTCCAATTTGAACATCTAAAATTTATTCTCATGCAAAAAACGAAATCTCCCTAAGGCACACGGTTCAAGTTACAAACTTTATTCTTAGCTTTCTATAGGTCAATGGAAAAGAAAAATAAAAAAAGGAAGAAAAATACAATGTATTTAGGAGCATATTGAATAAATAAACGGGCAGGATAGTCAAATATTAAGCATTAAAATAGAAATGGCCTGCAGATATAACATTTTGGAATGTAAATATCAATTCTCATTTACTTATACTAAACGGACTAAAACTAACTAACAGGTTAATGCACATTTATAATGCAATAATGCGGTGATATTACTGAACAAGAATCCAAAAGAAAACAGCACATAGGAAGTGGGGAAGAATAGCAGTAACAGTTCCTTTAGTACTAAATGGCATTAAATATTACCAACTTACCACGGCCTTGGTCTTGAATGCGAAAGCTTTTATGTCTTGTCTGTTTAACGTCATATCCTTCACAAGATCCTTGAACGAAACAGCTTCAGAATTTGAACCCTCCACTGTGCCGCCAATTCCGACACCACCCCCATTATCATTAGCGGTTGCCTCCAGCAAGGCCCTTGCCAGCTCTTCTCTGAGCTTTTTTCAGCATTATTGTCACAAGGGATAATCGTAAGCAGAACACTAACGACAAAAATGGAATAAAATCATGTTTCTTACATTCATTTGATTTCTGACATGGCGTCGACGTCAATGTTTACGTATGACAATGGAAAGCCCATCATTATTTCAGGCATCAGTGATGCTAGTGGGTTTCACTGTTTCTTACACTAAGCTAGTGGAGAGTGCAGGTTTTTTATCCCTTTGTTTTTGGATTATCCTTATTTTTATTTTAATAAGGAAAATGTTGGAAGGGTAATCACTGTATGAATCTCTTTTCCCCCGACGACAGTGGGAAACGTCCAAATTAAATCACAACATGTGAACACATTGTACGATTTTCGAATTAAATCATGCTTATTGTTCACAGTTCAGTGCCAAAATTCCACCAAATTTTATAAAACATCGATTCATGAATTATTACCGTAAATCCAAACCAAATCCATAACGCTTTGTCATAAATTTATTACCTTTATATTCATGGTCCCGAAACAAAATATATTTTTCTAGTATCAAACAAAATCTTCACACTTATACTCTGTTTAGATTAAGGAATTTAATTAAAAAATAAAAAGAACGTAAAAGTACCAAAATTAAAATATAATGTCAAGAAAATTTTTGTCAACATTTTTTCAAGATAGTAAAAGTAATGAGGATCTTCTATTTCAAAATAATAATATGTTATCTTCTATTCTATATTTTAAATATATACTAAGTATATTAAATCATTCCTTATAAAAAGATAATATTGTAATACATTTGACTGCAATAAAGACAAAACAAGAATTAAAATAGAGTATTCGGGATGAGGTAAAAGTAATTATAATTTAATAAATGAAGGGAGGAGATGTTCAATCATTACTAAACTTTGCGGAAAGGGGCATAATAAGATCAAGTGGTAGTAGAAAAATCCGGTGGCAGTACAACTTGCCAAGTGTTGGCTAAAGTAAATAGCGAAAGCTGATAACCGACAGTCCCTAGAAAACCGGTTATCCTCTATTATGTTATATCCAATTTATCTGCCCGGACCCTGTCTCATAATGTTTATACCCATTGTTGGTTGGGTAGGTAACAAAATTTTTTAATTAAAGAAAAAGCCTTTTTGTTCAGTAGATTTGCAGGGATAATATAAAATTTATCCATCTTTCATGTGGGAATAGCCAAACCCACAGAGTAAGTAATAATTTACAAACTAATTTAAATCTAAGGAAAAATTAATATGGGCATAAAGTGCAACTCATGAATGTTCGCATTTTTTTTATATGGGTTAGGTGGGCTTAATCCAATTCGACCGACCTCAATTTTAAAATTTCAATAGTACATTAATAGCTAAGTAATTTTAAGTATCCTTAATGACGTACTAACACAAATATTATGTTTACATAAAAATATGATTTTAACTAGGAAAATTACAGACATGATTTTGGTTAACTAACCTAATCTTTTATTTTTGAATCTTTTTTATTTTCGAAATAGAAATCTCACAACATTTAAATCAAATTTCATTGATTACGTTCAATTTTTTGAAAATTAAAACCAATAAAATTACGAAAATATTTAATGAAACAATAATAAAAATAACTTTTACTTACCAGGGCAGCATCACTCCCGCCAAAAAACCTCCATGTCATACACCCTGCAGCTTCACGGAAACATGTTCAGATTACACTTTTACCCATGCGGTTTAAGAAAAATTTACATCATTACCCAACGAAATTGAATAATTTCTCCTTTTTTTTTTCCAAATAAAAACGGAGACCAAGAAATTACCAATAGAGGAAGAGCAAAGGGCAGCGGATTCAAGAACCAGAAAAGCAGTTCTAAGGAAAAGAAACGGCAAAAGTAGTCCAATCATCAACCTCACCGTCCGGTGAGACAACCGGCGACCAACCGTCGCCGGTGAATTCTTCCCCTTCATCCCCCGCCAAACACCTCCGCCTCCTAGACTGTCGCCCCCGGCGGCGACACTGGATATCGCCAATCTCTTGATCCCTGTTGCCGATATATAAAACTTCATATTCCTAGATCCGATTTCCGCTTCTTCTTCTTCAAAAACATTCTCGTCCCATTAATCAAACCACAGCTTCAGATCCCAATATCTCTGCACCTATACATACACACACTCAGTCCCATATATACATCAGCAACGCTCAAATAATTCCAAAGAAGGAAATCCACTTAAGAAGTGAAATTAGTTGAAATATGAAGACATGGGTGAATCAAAATTCAAATTACCTTCGGAAAATCAATTGCTCTGAAACTTCAGTGGTCGCTTCCAAAACAGCTGCGCATTGAAGATATATATACGTATATAAAAATGGGTGAATATCTATGCATACATGTGTCCGCGATATTGCTATATACGTTGCTATTTGTCAAGGAGAGAATAAGATCACGCACTCATGTACTTCTGAATAAAGCATAAACAAAATGAAAATGCTTATTGTGTGTGTGTGGAGAGAGAGAGAGAGAGAGAGAGAGAGAGAGAGGGACTGAGGGGGCCCAGAAGCCAGAACTAATGCCGCGTTGAATGCCGCGGGAATTGTAGATTGCAACTGGAAATCACTATAAATTTATTTGGGGTACATCATGCAGAAAGAGGAGTACGGTAGAATTATGTGCTTCGTTTTCTGTCCATAGTTTATATTCGTATTTACGAGATGGCCCTTCATTCCCAATTGATCACCGACACATGGCCATACAGACGAACTTTTCAAGTATTCGTATTGCCATGAACATTTTCAACAACAATTAATTTTTTTTATGTTTTTTGTTTTTTATTTTATTATCTTTAAAGTTACAAATAAAAATTAGGAATTGACAAATAATAAAGCAACGTGAAAATTTCACTTTTGATGCCATAATTTGTACTTAACGTATATGCTACATTGCTTTTCGGCACGGGGAAGTGATACACTTCATTTCATATCTTTTCAAATGTTGAAAAATGACAAAATAGGTGATCCCATCAAATATTTTAACGGCATCTCCATGTGATTGTTAATTAGTTTGTAAAATTAAGAGAAAAGGAAATAAATTAGGGGGAAAAAAATAGAGTTAGCTAGAATTTATGAAGGATCAAGAATATTTTAAGACAATTTTCGGAACTCTAATTTTCGAACTTGTAGTTAGTGAATGCAACAATGGCGGGTTAAAGGTAAAAGAACCAACTCTCTTTTTTTCCCCTTTTTATTATTATTTTTTTCCCTTTTCTAAAAAGAAACTATATTTACTCCTTTTTAAGAAGTTTTACAAAATGACTAACGGTGAAAAAAATTGACGGAAGTACTTATATTGTCAACATTTAGAAAGATATGGTATAAAATGTGTCAGCACCAAAGAGGAAAGTGTCATATATGTTATAATGGGATATAAATTATAAATTACAGTGTCAAAAGTAAAATTTTCCATAAAGTATCTTACATTTTAGTATTTTTGGAGAACAAAATGTCATAAATTTGTAGGTAGTTCTAAAATGGCCATAATTATTTTATTACTTAATTTTATTTAATATAATAATATCATTTGAAGCGTAGTTGGTGTGTTTTTACATGCATCAAAGTTACTTTGCAAATTCCAAAAAATTAATAGGAAATTTTCTTTTGAGGAAACACTATTTTTGTGCCATTGTATCATATGCAACATAAGAAAGTAATTCATTATTTTTTTAAAAGAACTTAAAATACAATATATTTTGTGAACTTAATAGGTCCATTTTCTTGTAGAGGTTCTCTTTATTTGTTTTTCAGTTGAATTTACTTCTTCATTTATTTTCATAAATGATAATTAATAAGTCCAACTACCAAAAATAACCTTATCAAATTTAATATCTTCACAATATGTGAAACAAAAAAAATTACATTTTTGTGAACTTTATGGGATTTTTAGAATATCCTTGAATTTTTTTTCCTAGTTAAAACCAATGCACATTTATAGACTATAGTGAATATTCTCATTGCTTTCCAGCTAAAAAGGCTTATACTAACTCTCCTATTCTTTGCTGTGATGAATCTTATGCATGTACTTCTGTCCTTCCAATTTGGTCATTTAATACCAAGGTAAGAAAAGATATATATTGATCACAAAGATGTGATGTGATGATGTTGAATATTATCATTAATTGTATAAATTAAGTAGATAGAATTTTTTGATATGATAATTCAAATATTTAACAATGACAAGAAACGTATTTAAATTATCGCCATCAACAATTTATGATTAGAACTTGAATGGCCGTGAGAAGATGGTGAGTTATTGTAATTTATATAAAAAATTGTTGACAAAATTAAGCACTGCAATTATGTGACAACTAACTCAATAATAATGAATTACTATTATATTCCCTGATATTTGGATAATTATTATTATATTTCCTGAAACTTGGAATATTTAACACTGCATTCCTTAAAAATCCTAAACATTACAAATACAACCCCTGGATAAAGGAGGTGTTATTGTAATATATATTATGGGTCAACTTAGAGAGTCTAATTGTAATTATGTGTACAATTAGGGAGTTTGATTATAATTATGCATTAACTATATTGTACATTATAAGGTGAATGGCAATTATTCAAATGTCAATGGGTATTTTGGTAATTTTGGTGAACCGTGGATGGTGTAGAGGTAATTATCCCAAATTAGTGATGACATTCTGTAGCAATAAATATCTTAGCTATGACCATATACGTATTTTATCACCATAGTTATTCATATTAGATACCTATGACAATAAAAGTCCTGGAAATTAATATAAAAAAAACTATATATTAATATATACGCTTTAATAATAAATAACTGTAACACCTACTCTAGAATCCAATTGATTAAAATATATCTGCTTTGTTGGATATAAATAGAATCCTATGAGTTGGGAGTTTTTTAATTGTGAACATATTATAATTATACCAATACAAAATAAAGAAATATATGTGTGTGTATATATATATATATAGGAAAAAAGTCCCCCCTAGATTAAGTACTTAATTCCTTACTATCTGCAGAATCTAATTTCTAAATTTGAACGCAAAGTGAAACTACAAAATTGTTCCTCAAGATCACGACCAGATGGACCGACCAGCGAATAAGATGCCAAAGTACGCACAACCATAAATGCTCTTCATCACCAATGTTTTAAAAACCGGACCGGCGACAGAACCGGCGGCCTTACTGGTTACA
>JACFYI010003648.1:508315-527464 GCA_014898755.1 Handroanthus guayacan
TTTTAATGTTGTTCAGATTTATTATTTTAATCATTTTTAGAATTTTCAAAATAAAATTTTATTTCTTAAAATGATTTTCTCAATATTAAATTTTTAATAATAGTGTGACACTATTATACTAGTTTTTAGAATCCCATATATGTAGAGTATATGAATTGTGGTATTTTGAAAAATATTAGCTTATAAGTTGACTTTTGAGGCTTAGGTTGAATGTCTATTTTGAATACTGATAGATGTTTACGAGTATAAAATTTAGTGCTGGAATTCTTTTGTGGAATATAGAGTTTGACAACTTTTTATAACCAATTATGCTTTTGTTCTATTAAAAGATACACCTAGTAAACAGTTCATTTTCAGATAATATCACTAGTAGATAATTAGGACAACTTGCTAAGAAATTTGTTTTTTTAATTATAAATAAAATATAATAGCCAAATTCTTTTAAAAAAATATCAAATTCTTCAACACTTATGCATAAATTAATTGCTTGTGTTTTCGTTTCTTCCTTAATAGAAAAAAGTATCCCCCATTTTTACTACAATAAGGAAAAGGGATAATTATCTCAACAACCACGAGATTTGGTCTGATAAAGACAATCTCATGATTTGAAAAATTATAATAATATTTGTGTCGCTAGTTAAGCTGATGAAAAACTTAATGGAATCTATATATCATGATAAGTGGACCCCTGAACAAGGAGTTTACTTGAACTGTTTAGTCAATTTGCTAAATTTTTTGTTAGACAAATTAATGGTATGAAATATTATTATAATTTCTCAATTCAGAAGAAGTATTTCTATAAATAAATCAATTTCAAGGAATGTTGAGGTAAATACCTTTAATTATAATCTCCGTACCTAAATCCCTAAATAAACCAAAGATTTTAAGAAAAGGAAAAATAATTAAATTAGTGGGGAGAACAAATTAGTGAGAATCCACGGGATCAAAACAAAAAAATAATAAATCATCACAGGAACATTGGCATGTGAAGGAGTTATCATCATAATTCTTACATTGGAAAAGGTGAAAGGAATTTTATCATCTCGTTTTTTGTTTCTTTCCTAGGAAATTAGTTCAAGTACTATTAGACATTTGCTCTGCAGTGTGTCTTTATCACGAGAGGATACAAGCCCAGGACAAAATGGGGTTATAAAGTTGTTCTTCAATAATGCATTAATATCTAAATTCCCGCATTTGGACTTATAAATATATAGTTTGAAATAAATATGGGATTCAATGTTTTTACATAAATTTGACATTGTCAAGATTTATCTTAATGGTTGTCGGAAAAGATGTGATTAAGTATTATGAATTTATATAAATTATTAACATGTAAAAAGACTCAAAATGTATTATATCTATGTACTCTTTGAAAAAGAACCGATTTTATTTTTGTGCATTTTATATACGATGACCTTATCATTTTCTGTTTAAACTCATTATTGTAATCTAAAATAACTATCTAGATGACTTGTATATTGTTCATTATTGTGAATTTATAATCTCATGTTACGCATACACACATAATTAGTTATTGTGCTTAATTATTACATGCATATGTACTGGCTGTGCATTGAGTACTTGACTAAATAATTAAGTAAATAAATGATTTTAAATAATGATTCTACATCATATCATACACGTCTAATGAGAAAATATATTCTTATGAAAATAAATATTTTGCACTTTGGATCCTCCGTTCTATTTTATGTTTTATCTCTTATTTCATTGTACGGATTTATATCAAGCTTATGACATCCACAATGTCGTGTATCTATAAGAAAATATTTAATATAATTAGCATGAATTTTTTTAATAGAATAAGAGATAAAACGTTGTTTTGAAATAAAAAAATTCTGTCCAAATATGTTGTCCATATATTAATGGAATAATATTAAAAACGCAAAATAAATAAAATATTAATGCCACACTTCTAGTGGAGTACTAAACAAGCTCATGAAAATTGTAAGTTACCATATCAGAGCTTTCATTGTCACTTAAATCAAATCTCATTAATTGTTGCAGATATGTTTTTAACCATATATTATAAAATGAAGACATCAAACTGAAGTGGCTCCATTAAAGGTCATATAAAATTTAATAAGGGACATCAACTCACATGCTTAGGTTCCATGCACAAAATTAGGGATTTAAGGAAAAAAAAGAAAAAAGGGAAATACAAAAAAAAGGTGAACAACCCCACTAAAAGATAATAAATGCAATGTGGGATCAACATTCCTAACCAGAATTGCCAAAGAAAAAGTCATCTGACACATTTTCTTGCATCCCATAATGCCTACCTCATTTTGAACCAAGAACATGGGATTTGGTCCCACTATACTCATATAATCTAGGGGTACTTTTTGCAGGATCATTTTGGATTTAAATCGTTACTTTAAATTTTTCATAACGAAATTTCAATAATTTGCAAAAGATTTTTTATTTATTTTTTGCTCATCCGTGTCTGTATGTAAGAGAGTTTAAAAAAATTGTGAAAAGGACTTTATGAGAGGGGTATATATATGGGCCAGAAGCAAAATTGTCCAGTTGTTTTGCATTTAGTAAAAATTTTCCTACATTTAACAGCCAAGTATAATCTAATACCGGGATGTGGTGATTGTGCAAGAAAACAAGGAGAATCTCATGGTGTGTAGGGTACTATAAACTATTTTACGTGCATATAAATAATAATAGCATTTGAATAATACTTAGATGGACAATATCTAGTGGCTTGAAAAAGATTAATAAAGAGGATAAAAATGATTGCAAAATTAGTGGATAAGAAGAATTCTGGATAAGAAGAATTCTTTGTTATCTATAACTTTTTAAAAAATATAATACAAGTCAGTTAAGTTGTTTGGTACTTAGGCATTTATAGTGTTTTACTAGAATATTAATTCTAGTATAAAGTAAATATGATATTAGCATATTGCACTTCTAAAGACTAATACTGTTATTATTGTAGTTAAATAATTAATTTTTTTTTCCATCCCAATATTATATGAGTCTATTTTATTTGATTTATAGATTTGAAGATAGATTAAAAGTAAAGTTTCGATTTTCCAAACTTACGTATTGAGTGGACTTTCAAGAAAGTCTAGGTAACAATCAAGAAACCCTAAGACCTAGGTTGGTGACCTTTCATTATACAATGAAGAAATTAATGTCTGTTTAAGATCGTCACAAGTGATCGAACCTATATCATAATTTATATTTTATAGTAGAGACTAGAGGGGGCTTCTGTTCATGAATTTTGTCATAGAGGGAAGGCAAAACTTATTCATGAATTTCTTTATAATAATAATAATAATAATAATATACATATATCTAATAATATAGAATTATATTAAATAATTTATATGTATGATAAAAATAAAAAATGCATCTGATAATGAAACATTAGGCTTGCCGACCCTAAAGTCCAACGAAATGAATTTATAGGTTTTCTTTTTTCTTTTCTTTTTTTCTTTCTTTCTTTCTTTTTTTTTTTTTTCGCCCTGTCGGAAACTTTAATGTTGTTTTTCAACTATGCTTGACGACTTGAACCCATGCCATACATGTTTATGAGATGTTGATTTGAACCCAAGGAATGCATATAAGTTTCGTCATTTACCAATATATTGTTTAATGTGGATGACGATTGATGCCAAGCAAAATTGAATTATTTGGCATCTGATAACAATGGATTAGTAGAAAACAAAACAAACACAAAGGGCCAAATTGCAATTGGATACCATTTATTCTCATCCAAATTTTCAAAACAAGCCCTGAAAACGCATTTTATAGTTTACACAATAAGCTCTATGATAGAGACAAATCACATGCAAAGCAATTCACCCTGATCAAACTTCAGTGGTCCATATCCTACGAAGTTTTAGCACTTAGCAATTTGTCACAGGACCACTACAAATTTTTTAAGGGTTATTCTAATTAGTATTTTATTTTATGATATATGATACACACATTCACTACCTCATAATTCTCCTTAAATAATATTAATTCAAATACCGGATAGTATATATAAATTCCTCCTAAAGAATTCAATATAAACAAATTTGTGATGGAGAACATAGATAACTTATTCACAAACTTATATATTATAAATAATAGACAAACACACACTTATATGATGTAATCCATATTATGGATTTATAATTAATGGTTTTTATTATTATATGATTAAAAACAAGAAAATTGCACCTAACAATTAAATTAATACAAATAGCTGTGTAACGCCTAAGCACTAGACTTGCCGCCCCTAGAGCCCTGAGTAAATGATTTTATTTTGTCCCTTTTTTCTTCTTTTACAGAGGTGCATGAGATCATTTCTAAACTTATTTGAATACCCCCTTGCCTCGAATATATCCTGATTTAGGATTAGGATAAAGTACAAATCATCTTCAGCCGATAAACATTGCCCTCGCTAGGGTCATAGTTCTGTCCAACGGGCTCAACGATTTTATTTTGTCAATTGCCTATATATGGCCCTTCATGTGAATGAGCCAAGGCAAAATCGAATAATTTGGCATCACATGTAGTCCATGCAATTAATGAAATTTCCTTTTCAAGATATGAAATTTATCAATATTTCAGAGAAAAAGATATCCCAAATGGTCCAATCTTTGGAAAGTATCGGCAATCTATCACAGGACCACTAGATATGGTAGTGATTAATCTGATTATCTAAGCCTATACACTTCATATAGATATAGATATTCAAGAAAAAGAAGTCTTATTTCAACTCTACACATATTCTCCAGCAAGTCTCTTAAAGATAAATTGAC
This sequence comes from Handroanthus guayacan, assembly GCA_014898755.1. Lineage (NCBI taxonomy): Eukaryota > Viridiplantae > Streptophyta > Magnoliopsida > Lamiales > Bignoniaceae > Handroanthus > Handroanthus guayacan. The sequence goes on from JACFYI010003648.1 coordinate 513,100, forward strand.
CAATGCAATTGAAACAATACATCAGACAAAACCTATGGAAAGCCTATGGAGACCTTCTTGTCCTAAGCAATTTTTGAACAAATGACAATTGAAAGTTGATGTAATCAGTTGGAGTGAGACAGAAGAAAAATGCAAACACGTAATCACCTAGTTCTACTAAAAGTTTAACAAAAAAAAAAAAAATAGTAAAAAGTACTTGACATTTGAAAATAATCTACAAATTGGCAAAAAATGATATTTGGAACTATAATCACCTACTTTAATTACGAATAATTTATGAAATTCACCTCATAAATAGCTCCAAGACCAAGACTGCTTATGAGATTATAAACTCCTGTTGATTAATTTTAGAGAAGTTATAGTAGAAGCAAAGTATCAAAATACAAAAGAAGAGCTTTCACTGAAGAAAAGGGAGGAAAAAAAAAAAAAGGATCAATATCAAACTAGAAATCTCTCTAAAAACTTGCAGCTGACAAGCCATAATGAACTGATATTTCAGTTGTTCTAGGCAAGAGCTTCATACAAGAACATATACATCAACATATTTAAAACATTCATTGGCTTATTACTTACTAATGAAGAATATAAATGTAAAAACTTTCATTTCAATTTAACAGTTATCTCAACCAACAATGAATAAACTACAAATTCTGTAACTTACAGAAGAATATAGCCAATGTCCTAGTGAACCAAGGCAAGATCATTTGTGTCTAGATGAATGCTAGATGTATGTCTGGGCTATACGACTACTGTCTTCGAAAGAACAGAATAAATTTATGTGTCCTGGACACTTGCAGCTCGGAATAAAAGAGAAAATTTACATAAATGCATACGATTGGGAAGATCATCAAAAAAACAGTTAGGTCATAAGTTTCTTGTCTTGTTCAAGACAAACTTTTTGCAGCAAAATTATCAAGAGATCGGGTAGATTTTTATGTCAATCCAGATCCAGCAGCATCGGGAATAGCCAAAAGCTGAAATTTACAAACGCTGAGACGGATCAAGGGAGGCAATCAGTCACACCTTGCATCTGTCTTATTCTAAAAGATGATTGCTAGACAACCTAGTTCCACACGAAAAATTCAGAGGCGGCTTTTGCATTCATCGACAGATCCGTTTTTTGTACAGCTTATTTGCTTCTGATCAGAATTCTGTAGTGCAACTTTGAGATGATCTTTCTCCATGCCAGGGAAAGCAAGCCTTCTTGGATTGGGGAGTAATGCCGCAGAAATGTCTCCCCACCAGTCAGGATTTCTTACATACCACTCCATAGTTTTCCTTAGACCGTCGTGCCATCTAGTTTTGGCTGACCATCCCAAGTTTTTCAGCTTTTGGGTGTCCAAGAAATACCTTTGGTCATTGAAAGGTCTGTCCTCAACAAACCTTATTACAGCAGATGGATCCAATGAAAATAGCTGACAAATATCCGTTGCCACATCAACAACTCTCTTTTCCTTATCTGTTCCAATGTTATAAATATGACCAACCTCACCCCTGTGGAGTATGATGTCAAAAGCTTCTGCAACATCTTCACAATAAAGATAACTTCTGAGATTGGACCCGTTCCCATAAATTGGGAGGGGCTGTCTTCTCATGGCTAAGAGAATGAATTTAGGGATTAACTTTTCGGGAAATTGATGAGGCCCGTAAACATTATTCCCCCTTGTGATTATCACAGGCAGCCCAAATGATCGTCCGTATGCCAAAACAAGCATTTCGGCCCCAGCTTTAGATGCAGAATAGGGGTTCGTTGGAAGAAGCTGCGACGCCTCATTCTTGCCTTCAGCAGCATCCTCATCTGTCTCCCCATAGACCTCATCAGTACTAACATGGACAAATCTCTTAATGTTACCGAAAGCTTTGCAAGCTTCAAGAAGGACACAAGTACAATAAACATTGTTCTTAATAAACTCAAAGCTGTCTCCAAATGAATTATCAACATGTGTTTGTGCTGCAAAGTGCATAACTGTGTCTATGGCCTCTGTGGCAAGCACATAATTAACAAGGTCAGCACTAAATACGTCGCCTTTCACAAATTTAAAGTTAGGAAGAGATTGAGAGGGATCAAGATTCTTTAAATTCGAACAGTAGTCCAGCTTGTCGAGAACAATGATTCTGTACTCGGAATAATTACGAGTCAGCCTGTTCGTGACATGCGATCCTATGAAACCAGCAGCCCCCGTGACCAATATATTCTTCGGTTTGTATTTCGCCATATCGTACCATAATCATGAAGGCCCTTAGACAGAGCAAATCAGCATTCTGTTATCATCAAATATAAATATTTATCACTTTTCATCAATTAACAGAAATAGAACATTCGATCAAAGATCCAACATTTTGGCAGCAAAAGCTCGATCACACCTAAAACTACATATTCTGACAACAGAAATTTCTCCAAACATGAAAGAAGAATGCATTTATACGTACAATGCTGTACCATTAAAACAACAAAACAAAAAAATAATCAAAAGTAAGATTACAGAAGTGACAAGAAATAAAGAATCCTAGTCTACATCATAAATCTAACGGTTTGTGATGCTTTTTCAGAATAATAAGCACCCGAAAGATCCATTTTTTAAACAAAATTTTCAGATGGGCCAAGGGATAAACACGCAATTAGAGCATTAATGAGCAGAGAGAAATCCACCTGTTGGAAGCATAGAAGAATTCCCAGAGTTTGATCTAATTTACCTGAAAATCAAGAATCTTGAATCATCATAAAATCGGGGAAAAAAGAAAAAAAAAAAAAGAATTTCATCAGCATATATACGTAGAATGTGCTATATATACGTACAAAAATTTATACTTTAATGCAGAGAAGAGAACACCCTTGAACAGAATACGGTTTGATACGAAACCAGGACACCTGAAAATGTCAGGAGGACAAGAAGAAATGAAACACGTTCTGATATATATTTAAATAAATAATTATTAATCTTATTTTTTTAATCAAACCTAATCATTTAATAAAAATACCTCATAGCAAAACCAAAGTCCAAGCAGTCCCTGGTTTACAAAAGCTGATAACAATTAAAATTTAACTAAGCTAATAGTAATTTTAACTGTTTGGAGATTAATAATTAAGTAGAATAATGAGTCATTAGATGTGTATTTAATTATTTTAGGTATAAAATTAAACTATGAAATTGTCCCAATCCATCGGCTCAAACAGGAACTGCACCATGGTTGTGGCCTGTTTGTTTAGGCTGTTTTATTTTTATTTTCATTTTCAAGTCTCATTTTTGTCGTTCAGCTGTTATGAACATGAAAACATAATTGTTTATCTATTTTTGTACGAAAATTAGCACTTATTTCATTTTCATGCCTGATTCAAATCGAATAAAAAATTTGAACGTGATTTATTTATTGAACTATGTATATTTATAATTTAAAAAGTAGTTGTAAATTCTTTTTTTATAATCATTCTCTTAGTTTCAGATTTGGATTTAAAAAATATAATTTTCGGCGAGATCCAATTAAATTAAGGATACAATTTGATAGATCTGAACTCGAGCAAGAGTGAATTAATAGGATTCATGGCGGGCGCAAGAAGGAAAAAACATTAATTACTAGCATCCACGTGGGTTTCTTCCGTAGCCCCCTATTAAAATTTCCGTATAGCAAAATCCGGTTAAAAGGGGAAAATCGAAAATCTCGAGTATTTTTTTTTTATCTGGATTGACGAGGTTTTTCTGCATAATCTCTGATATATCAATGTTCTCAGGTATTTTTACTTATGAATTCACTGTGACTGAATCAACGCATTTACTTTATTTTATTTTATTTTATTTTGTTTTATTTTTTTTATTAAATCGTTGTTTTAGCACGCAAAATTATGGTTTTTAGCACAAACTTTTTGTTGTGAATGGATTACGAGAACACCCTTGAATATAGAAATATCCCGTCAACACGAAGTTATGTGTAAAGTGTTTCTTCAATCGGTGTTTTCGCTTTAATTAGTGTGATTAGTTTGATAAATGGACTGAATTAGATATACGGAGTTGATTAGGCCAGTAATTCTTCCTGTTATTGGTCCACCGAAACAAGCATACTCACAAAAGTCAAAACCTATAAAACTAGCAACATTTCAAATTTATTGAGATGAGTTTTACTTTTCTTGTATGTAGTTTGGAGGTTTAATGTGGAAAACTTGATGTTTTTATGTTTTTCAGCTATGGTTGGGCACGGAAACAGATTATTGAAGAATTACAGGAGCACAAGAAATGTTCAGATTCCTGTTATATTTATGTGTTTGATTTTGATAACTGTTGCATTGGTGCTATTATTTGGAAAGAATGGTGATAAATCCAGTTTGAGTTCTGATCTTCTGAACCAAAAATGGAATAGCTTTGATTCTCTGGTTCGATTCGATCCAACCGTAGGGTTTAGGAACGGCACTGATTTGATCTGGCAGATACCCGATTCGCCTAAGGCAGTTCTTTTCTTGGCTCATGGCTGTAGTCGTAGAGCAGCTGATTTTTGGGATAAGTCTCCCAGTTGCCCAAATTGTGTTGGTTTGCCTGAAGACAGGCTCATTGTGCTTCATGCTTTGGCAAGAAAATTCGCTGTAATTGCAATATCAAGTAAAGGAACATGCTGGTCACTTAAGGAAGAAAGATGGATTGTTAAAGATGTGATCCAATGGTGGATTCATAAGCAAAAGCTCGAAAAGCTGCCCATGTTTGCACTGGGTGCCTCGTCGGGTGGATACTTCGTCTCTGTTCTTGCAACAGAGTTGCAATTCAGAGGTATTACTTTGATGATTGCTGAAGGGGTGTACAGTCAACTGGATATAACTAAGAATTACCCATCGACGCTTTTTGTGCACATGCCTAAAGATGAAACTAGGAAAAGGATGATTGAGAAGTATCTAGTGGAGATGAGGAACAAGGGTATTGATGTTGCAGAAATTAAATGCATGGAATTCCCTTTGACTCCTGAGTTTTTTGCGAACAGAATTCAAGGTATCGATCTAAGGTTGTCAGTGAAGTTGTTCAATGTTTTTCAGGAGAAGGGCTTCATTGACAAAAATGGTTACATGAGGGATGATGGGCGTGCAATGCCTTGGAAAACAGCTATCGAGGAGAGAAATATTGTTTTTCCGGATAAATCATTGGTGGATCATATTCAAGAGGAAATGAATCTTGCATTTTCATATCACGAAATGACTAGCTTACAGTCTCAGAAAATTCTTGACTGGTTTGAATCTCATATGAACTGATGAGCTGCTGTACACAGTGAGTCGAATTCGGAGTAGCTATGAAGTAGGTTTTATGGTGTCTGATATAATACAGTATTAGGCTCCATGTATATTTGTCTGTCCTAAAGAAAGAGACCCTTTATGCTGTGGCTTCTGTTTTACTTCAATCGGAAAGTGTCTGTCTTCTGAACAGCATGCATAACTTACTGAAAAACATATCTACTTGGTTGGGCAATTACAATATTATTTGCTGGCTATCATTTCTTTTCCAACGTTTAGAATCGGGAGTTAGTTGAGATGTTACTGCATTTTCTATGTTTAAGGAATGCCTTCATTTACTCTTTTGGGCCATGAAGATGATCAGGCGTGTGTATATACATAAACTATGGTTTCTTTGCAATGTTTAAGGATCTTTACATATTCTGAGTTGAAGCTGTTTATTCTTTTCCAGCAAGCTCAGATGAAGTTCACTATGTCATCCAATGTGTTGAGTGTCGACTTCATTTTTACCATACTTTTTTATCGTTTTTCTTCTATGTTGATGTAACATGACAATACTTTGCCATTTTTTTCCTATGTAAGAAGTGTATTTTAAATATTACTGAATCATGCTGAAAATCATAGTATAGGTTTAGGATGCTTGGCAAAAATGATTCTTATCTTAGGACTATCAATGGAAGTTCTAGTACTGTTACCTTATCATCAGCGTGTTATCATCTTTATTTTACTGTTGCATTACTTTTGTCTATCATTTGACTGGCTTCTAATGAATTGCTTGACAGAAATGCGATTATTTTAAGAATATTAGATAATTAGAGAAAAAGAACCTCTTTAATTCAATCAAAATCTCCCCGAAACTGGAGGTTTGATTGACTTGAAAGCGTCAGGCAAAATAAAGAAAAGGGACTTTTCTCATTCTTATCTATTTTCACAACTTTTTTTATTGCTGGAAATAATTATTGAGGGTGGTTTTTTCTTTTTTTATTTTCTTTTAACTTTTTGGTGGGGTGGGTGGGGGAATTAATCTGTACCTGTAGTTGCATTGTTCTTGATTCTTATCATTATTACATATCGACATATATACTGATATAATCCAGGTGTTATTAATTATGCTATAGTTAGGACCATTACATTTCAGAAAGATAAGTTGGTTGGTGAACTATAAATTATAATGTAAGTTCTTAGGAAGATTCATGAAAAGCATTTTGGTGTTCTCTTTCCTACCCTCGAGTGTACGATGAAGGATTTTAAAGAAACAATTTACTTTTTTCTCTATTATATGTCTCTAAATGTCATTATTCTCAAGCTGTAAATAGTTTCAGACATCCAGGTTTGGCTTCATGGAGGTTGATGATGGATGCAAGCTAAACAAGTCAATTTGAATCCCACCTGTGATAGTTCAGTTCCATTATCCATGATTCTACATAAATAATGCCCATGATATTATATGCTTTGATATCATAAATGTGCAACACAAAACAAATCATAATATTATTTAAAATAACAAAACATAAAGTTGGTGTCCATCTTGATTATGTGACATTACAGCGAAATAAACATATAATCTCATCCTAAAGAGTGAAGGAAACACAACATAAACGAAACTGAATATGAGACAACACTAATCTTTATGATAAACAATTTTAACTGTCTTCAATTTTCAGGCCCTAGGCTTGGTTCTACCCTCATTAGCCAGCTTGAACAGATGCGCCTGAGCTGCTGCTGCCCTGTTTGAGCCAAGTGCTGCAATGAAACTATCTCTGACCTGGTTTGTTGTGTAAGGGAACCTCGCATGTGCCATGGAGTTTAGCAGAGCAGCTGTACCTTCCCTGTACAGTTCTCCAAAGCCATCCGTACGAGTGTTCGAAAGAGCCTGTAGCAAGTTCATGTTGGCTCCAAAACCAGGTAGACTAGTCACTCCAAATACATTGCCCACTGTTCCCCACCAGCCTAACAAACCCCATATTAATGTGGGGTGGTTCCTCCAGAAACTGCAATTTACAAGTGTGAAACACTTAGCTTCTTCAATAAAAACATTTTGTTTCGATATGAATTGTTTACTTACATGCAAGTAAAAGGTGGAGAGCTTGGATTAAACGCAAATGGTGGTGATGGTATACCGATGCCTGGAGTGCTTGGAGTTCCCGGGTCGATTGGAGTCGTTGGTGTTGGTGGACTTGGAAAGATTGGTGTTGGAGTTATTGGTGTAATAGGGGTTGGTGTTGAAGGGGGATTGTAATATCCTCCGGTTGGTGGTGATGGAACGATTGGTGTTGGAGTCGAGGCTGGAGGGGGGTCGTAATAACCTCCGGATGGTGGTGACACAACGATTGGTGTTGGGGGGGAATGGTATCCCCCGCCACCTCCTCCTCGGGGTGGTGACGGAGTAGTATGGTGATGCCCTCCGCTTGGGGGGTTGACGCAGTTGCCCGGTGGTGTGCCTCCATAGCCGCCGCCTCCATGAGAAGGGGTTCCATGGGAAGGTGTTGGTGTTGCATGGCCACCTCCTGAACCATGCGGCGGAGAGCCGTATGAAACTGGACCAGAAAACCAAAAGCACTTTACACTGTGAGTAAAGGCAATTTTATTATAAACTTGCTTCTTTCATGTGTGTTATTCTTTTTTTCAGTGTGGTACAAGATGCCAAATTCTATCAGTTATTGCAAATATATCTTCCAGAAAAAGAGATCTTTATTTCCTTTGTCACTAAAAGCAAAAAAGGGACGTGAACTTGTTGTTTAAAATTCAAAATCTCTTTCAATTTTTCACTTGAAAAAAAATAGTTTTTTTTTTTTAAGTAATATATGCACGACAAGAACAACAGAAACATCAAATGTGGTTCTGCATGGTGGGCTCATGTGTGTGTGTGTGACAGTGTGTGCATGTCAAAGAAAAAAATATGACCTGGGGGAGGAGTTTGTGCATTCGGGTCGGGAGAATAGTAGTTTTTCTGGTCGTCGACGTTGGCTGCAGACATAACAGGAACAACCAAGTTCTGTGAAAGCAATGCAGCCATGACAGACCACAGCAGCAAAGATGCCTCTTTACTTCTCTTCGCCTCCATCCTCGTCGGCTGTCAAGAAGAAAAATAACAAAGAAGAAAGAGCTATGAAGTAATGAGGAGGATCCACGGAGGAGCGGGTGTATATAAAGAGATATCAGACGACTGAATTAATTATAAGCAGGTAAACAAGTATGTGGTTAGTTGCATGAGTAACAGGTGCATTTATATCTCACTCTTGCATATATTATACTGAGACACTGTTTTTTTTTTTTTCCTCAAAAAACATCTCCATTTTTGTGAAAAAAACCTGGCAAATTCAAATCTTTATGCTTTTTTGTAGTGGAGGTTGAATAAACATTTTTGGCTAACAATCTAGCTTCCTTTATCAATTTATTACAAGTTTTCCTATGTCTTTGAGTAGTATTTTTCTATTTCACATGCAACTTCCACGGGGGAGGAACCATTCTAGTTTAGGTGATGCGTAGAGTAGAAATAACACGCTATGTCAGAGTAAGAGAGTGTTTGGCTAAGTTTATTTTTATAAGCTAAGATGTTTCTGAAGTGCATGATAACTTAGACCTTATTTAGAAAAGGTTGTTGAAGTAATTGTATAAAATAAGATGTTAGAGCTTATAATAATAACAATTCTGTAATTAATAAGGTTAAGATTGAAGATGAATATTAAGATCTTAAAAATAAATTAGGAATTTCTTACTTTTTTTAAAATTTATAAGATCCCAGCAGGAACTAATAAGATCTTTTTTTTAAAAAACTTTACCGAGTAGTTCAAGACATCTCATTAGCTCTTGGATGTCACATCTTATAAGATGTCTTAAAGAGCTTATAAGCTCACCCAAACGCCCTCTAAGTCAATTTTGACTGATGAGAGTTCTTCAACAATTTGCCGACTTCGTTAATCTTGGTTGTTAGTCTGAAAAGTTTGTGGGGAGATGCAAATCGCAAAAGAACTTAAATCTGTCATAGTGATTTGGCATATTTGGTCAAGAACTCAATTAACATGATATATAGTGTTTTCGACTTAGGGTTTGCTGATTATTTTTCCTTCTTCGTTCCTCTTACAATTGTTGTTTGTGTTTCCCATCACAAAAGCACAGATTATTTACACCTATGAAATAGGGTCTTTCATGACATTCATTGTCTGTTAATGACAGTCTATAGGAATAGCTGTGCTGACAACACTTCTTAATGTTTAGCAACTTGTTTGGTCTTTGTAACTAAATGCACACGTACGCTTTTGGTTCACAAACGTTTCCTACAAAGTTAGGTCCAATAATCAAATTTCATTATAAATTTTACGGTAAATTTTAAGAGCTTTGGTAGTTTGATTTAGTTCCTCCATGCATGCATGTTACCTGGTGCGTGTACGTCCAACCACTTTAGGATATTATTTCATCATTTTTGTCTTGAAAAAACGCCTGAAAATGATAGAATGAGCTCTCTTTTCTCAACCACCATCCCGCATCCGTTGAGGGTTTTGTGAGTTTTGTTACTGAAGTCTCAAAAAGTAAGAAATGACACCTCAATACATTAGTTGTTATATGTCACTCAGCCTCGCGCTTGATATGAGACAACATTAAGTATCACTATTTTAAACTTTCAAGAGACTCGTATGTTGTGAGACAATATTAGATATAATTGTTTTATCGATTCTTGTACGAATGATGTTCATCCATGTGAAAGGCATTCGACACAAAACTCATCTACAACTGCTTTAATCAAAATCATCAGATGAAGGCAAGTGGCCGGGCTTCTTCAGATTCCATATATTTTTGCCCATTTTACTCTCTGAATTAGACATGTGGACCTCCAAATTTGATGATTGAGTTAGTGCATTGGATCAAGGGTACTGTGATGGTAGGGAGTTGGAACTGTATAAGCTTATAAAGGAAAATTGAATTGCAGTACAGAAAAATGAACCCAATAGAAAAAAGGAAAAAAATTTACACATAAGTTTTAGAATTGAATCACAGTAATTGCAGTGGCAGAGAAGTAGGTGAAGAAGCACAAAAATGATACTGCAACACATTCAATTGTGGTAGTAAATGAGGGTCACCACCAAAAGCAAAACTTAATTATTTGATGACCCCATCTTTTTGACTCTTCTTATTCTGATTTAAAATCAGTGATTTTTATTTTTATTATTTTTTTTTCTTTTTAATTTTGTCTGTGATGGTTGTCTGGGTTGACAGCTAGCAGCCCAAGCTGTTTCTGTATATTTATGGATGAACACACATTAAATCTGAGTGCATTTTTCTATATATACATGCATATTATTGAGCTGTCCATTGACGTAAAACAAGAGGGCCAGTTGGTGGGTTTGGCTTTTATTTTGATGTAGTTAGTCCCATTCAAGTTTGTATTAGTTTGGAGAAAACATTGAATTTACTCACATTCAACTCTGTTGATATCGTCTTAATGTCTGTCAGGTGATAGCTCATTTTCTGTCTCTGTGTATTTAATTTCCCTCTGTGTGCATAGTGCATTAGCTTTCGAGGCAACAACATTCGAAATAAAAATGAGGTAAAATATCTTAGAAAACAAATATTCAAAGTTATTATACAATAAAAAAAAAAGTAGAAAAATAAAATGCCTTGCATTAGTGAAAATCGAACCTTACCATTTAGAGAAGGGCTAGCTTATTCGCTTCCTTTTCTTTATGTTCTTATAGTGAAGTTGTGAAAATTTGATCTTCAGAGATTTTGAGTTTAGGATAAAAATAGGGTAAAATTTTAGAAATTACAGTGATTTGATTTTACATTCTTCAAGATTGCATTTAGAATGAAGGACTTGTGTAAGTATTTAAATTTTCCATCTTCAAATCATTGTCTTGAACAGATAAAAGTTTCCCGCTCTAATCGAAATTACCTCTTCCATAAGTAATTTAAATTCGCAATTTATTATTTTATTTGGAAAGAGAAAACAAAATACGTTGAAATTGTGGATGTGCTAGTTGGTAGTATTGCACGTCTTTCAAAATAAAAGTTGATAATATTTTATTATTTTTAGTCCTTTTTTTTTTCCCAGTAAAAGTTGATAACATTTAAACAGTTATAAATATTATGAAAACAAACATTGGTCCTATAAGAAACCGATAGAGAACCAAGAATAGCTCATAAGATGATTTGTAGCCTAAGCAGTTGTTGCTAATTAATTTACCAAACAAATATCTTTGAATAAGCAAAAAGAATAAATAAATAAATAAATAATGAATTATCTGTTTTATTAGTTATCAAGAACATCTACCCGATTTGGTACATCCTTGACACACTTCACTGGCTCTGAAAGAAGCCTGCGATTGATTGGCATAATGCCTCTTTTGGACCATTGTTTGACAATGGCCACTTCAAGCACCCTTACCTGTAAAGGTATTGTTCAAGGGTTCTCAGGAGCAAAATAAATCACAAAACTGTATTGTAGTGATCACATGAACAGGGACCGATAAAAAAAAAAAATCACATGAACAGGGAGCAGAAGATACATTGATTTGGAGACCATTTCAGATTCAAAGTTTATATCAAAAGTGCAATAAGTTCTACTAGCGGCAAATTCAGGAACAGAGAAACACAACATTTTGACACCTCAAATTCCACTACTTTTGGCCACCATTTTGAAAATGAAGTGGCACTGCCTGCCGTCTCAGTTTTTGTCTAGTTTCATTGACAAATTCTTTACCCCCTTGAAACATTCATCTCTTCACTTTTGCATGGATTAATATGGAAAAACAATCAGAATGAGAGGATATGCCGTGGAGGGTAGGATTCTGTCTTGACATGCTTAGGGGAAGTGATGGAAACAGTAAACATGGTCGTCACTATGAGAGGGAAAGAATTGTGGGGAACGGTATTGAGGCCCCCAGCAAGATACTGTATGAGTAGGTGCAGAGGCAAAGGTAGCAGATGCATGGATTGGAGGGCAGGTAAAAATTATTGTCCAGCCAAACCAATCCTGTTTCCATTCCTAGAACCAACTTTGAAATAAGACTCATTTATTGTCATCTCGCTTCACTTTTTCAGCTTCCAATGATATGAATCCTTGCCATAGCATCCAATATTTTTCGTCTCTACTCTCTAGAAAATAATCGTTATACGACAACTCATGTAAAGATTTCGATTTAAATGAGAAAGCATCGAACAATGACCAGGCAGGCATGAATGAGTCCAATATGCTCCAAGATCACACCTAACTCATATGGTCGACATATGACCATAATAGTTCATGACCAGTCAGTGTCGACATATTTTCTCAGCTATTATCCATCTTACTCAAGAAGTCGACATCAGACCACATCATTCACATACTAACAGTTATTGTTCTCTGACAGCAGAAAGAAGAAAATAATTTGAAGTGACTGACCCGCTTTACAATCAAAGGCTCCCAGGCAAGACTCAATGGCTTAGTGAGTATCATGAAAGATCCATTTCTGTTTCCACAAACGATATCCGTGAAGGGCCGATCACCCACCTGGCATTTGCATAACCAATATACTATGTGACGACAAAGTATAAATGACACCATACAGGAAAGAAAAGAAAACGATCACCACAAAGGTTTGACCATGATTAAGTCTAGAGGATTCACAACCAAAGTGGTTTTCACTTTCTTCAGCTGTTCCTGTGGCTTCTTCGCCTCTAGATATGTTTTAATGAACAAAAACAACAAAACCAAACAACATTACAGAGAGGAAATTGAAATCTAAGTAAAATCTAATTTCGTTCATTGGATTGCTTCCGCAAATTTAATGCTAATTAGCATCCAAAAAATACAACCAATTTATAACAATAGTGAAGATTTTCAAGTGAGGAAACGAACTTATTATGGTGCATCACTTTGATTCCAACTGCATCCTCCAGAGCTTTAGCTTTGATGCAGACCCTAATTACTCATGAAATCAACGTTAAGCAAACATAAACCACTAAGCTGAAAAAGTAACTCTACCCAAAATCCCAATTGTGATCATCAAATTTACCTGCAGAGTTCCTTAAAACAGCAATGTTATTGCCAAATAAAGATTTACACTGATCTACAGATGATCCAAGGGGAGGCAACAAGCTCAAAGAGTAAGGAACAGTAATAGTATTGTCCTTGTCAAATAACACATTTTCAAACCCCCTCTTTTTCAACTCGTTCCAATCAGATACCTTATATCAGGCACAGTAACATGCGGGATTACCAACTGCTTGTCTTTGGACAAATCGCAGTGGAGCAATCGATGCCTTCCAGATTAATCTTCTATCCCAATGCCGCTTTCAGATTAGCCCACCCAACGTTCGACAAATGCCTGCGAATAATCCTCCCTAAATTCTAGCTCCTTTTCACTTTTCCCGAATTCAGCTTCCGGAGTTTTAATAGACGAGGCAAAATCTATGATCAATTCGGGTTTTCTTGACCTGGGTATGGAGTGTCTTTTGGGTAATGATGTACTGCTTCTTTTCCTGTTCTTTGCTGCAACTCTGTGTGGCAGTGGGCGTGAGGAGACTATGATTTTTGCATTGAGATTTAAGGGGCTTGGAATTGTGTGTAGGCTTATCGGGAAAGATGAATATGGCGATGGTGGGAGAAGAGATTATTGGGAACAAGATAATAGTGGCAAGTGTGCCATGAAGCAATCGAACTAGATTACATGTTATGGAACTTGAGGACAGAATCTACTTGTCAAGCCATAGCCGAGCTCTCGTCGACATCGGTGATGACTGATGACTGATGACTGATGAGTTAAGCAGCTGAATTTTCGTCTACGTCATTGACTGCTTTCAAGTCCATTGGGCCTTTGAGAATCAGAAATTTGGATTGAGGCTTTCATTTACCAGGCACAATATTTTTCCGAGTTTATTATTAATTAATTATTATTAATCAAACAACTCTGAAATATTAATCATTAAGGGGGTGTTTGATAGCAAAGATTAACCTAAATATCATAATTGGGCCCAATAGAGATTATAGTATTTAGCATTACTAATATTTTGTTTGGTAGGATAGATTAAGTGAGATTGTTCAATTTCAATTAGTTGTTAGTGTTATGTTTGATAGAATGAATTAAGGGCTATTAGGTGCAAAATTACAAATATGTCTTTTTTTTTAAATTCTACTTTTTTTTATTTCCTTTTCTTCTTTTTATCTTTAGTGGTGTAACCATTATT
>JACFYI010003648.1:534579-559247 GCA_014898755.1 Handroanthus guayacan
ATCCTCAACGCATCATGTAATAATTAATTCTTGCAAAATCTAAACTCAATACAGAATATAAAACAGTTTCTAATAGCAAAATGTTGTCTGAATTTTTTTTTCAGATTCTTGGTGGACAACAGTCCCATGAGAGTATTTCACAACCACGAATCTTTGGGCGTCCCATTCCCTAAGAATCAACCAATGAGAGTGCACTGTAGCTTGTGGAACGCGGATGATTGGGCCACACAAGGCGGGCGGGTCAAGACAGATTGGAGCAAGGCTCCATTCGTGGCATATTACATGAACTTCAAGATCGATGGGTGCGCAGTGGGGACATCATCGTGTGGTTCGAGATCATGGCAGAACCAAGAGCTAGATGCTAAGGAAAGAAACAGAATGAGATGGGTTCAGCAGAAACACATGATTTATAATTACTGTGCTGATGTTCAGAGGTTTCCTCAGCGAACTCCTGCTGAGTGCAAGCGTTCCAGGTTCTGATCATGAAGAAATTGGAATAATGATAAATTCTTAATTGTTTGATTTGTGTGTTGTTTGATCAGCTTGGATTCTTCATTTGTTGTTATTTTTTTCATTCAATAATAATGTAAATCTCACGAATGTAATGATTATTGCCAGAATTGAATAAATACATTTTTTATGAGATTTCTTCACCTTATTAATTTGCCTCCCTTTTTATTTCAAAAGTCACTAAATTCATTTTATGTAGTTATAATTTTTCGATTTATCAGAGTTTATGAGAATTAAGACAAGAGAGAACTTTGAGCTCAATAAAAAATATTTTTCTACATTGTAAATGTATAATGTGAACCCTCTGAGTGAGGTAATTGACTAATGAATATGAGTGAATTTTACCTTTGATGTATTTCATTTCAAAGATGGAATACCTATTGCGACTGCAGTATCATATTTAGCCTCTTCTTTCTGTTGATTGACTTCATATTTAGCCTTTTCCACTGCATGATCTCGCGTGTAGAAGTTAAGCCTATGGTTTTTGCTGAAACGATTGTGGGGGCCAGAACAAAGACTACCATTCCAATTCTAGTACGATATTGGTGAAATGGTCATGGCTGTCCGCACATTTTGTAATACCCAAAAAAATTTCAAAAACTTCTGAAAAATAATAAAATACCTAAAAAAATAATTTAATTTGATTAGTTGAAAAAATGGAACCTGTTTTGGTAAATAATTTAATTTCAAATGTTCTTAAATAATTAACTTGACTCGATTTCATAAAAATAATTCCTAATTTACTTCAAACATATAATAGAAAAAAATTATTATTTTTCAATTTTATAAATACTCGTATTATCATAAAAAAAAAAGAAAAAAAAACTCATTTTCTGTTAATTCTCCAATATATTTGAATAAAATCAAATAATCTAATTAAATCTAGGAATTATGATAATGGAGCAATTAACGCAACCTCTAATTCACTCCCAATTATTAATGTTCCTCTTTTTCCATCTTCTATGTACTTTCTTTTTGCAAAAGCTTTCCTCCAAATGTAAAACAACAGGGCTTATCTCCACCTTCTCATCTTATTCCATTGTTTTTCCTTTTCTACTACGCTCCTCTCCATTCCGACCACCAACTATTCATCTTCCTCTTTTTCCATCTTCTGTGTACTTCCTTTTCTGCAAATGCTTTCCTCCAAGTGTAAAACAACATGGATAAATCTCTACCTTCTCATCTTATTCCATTGTTTTAATTTCCTTCTCTGCTCCGCTCCTCCTCATTCCGACATGGCATTAAAGTTTGATAAATCGGTGTTTCGCAGCGTTTTGAGCAATTTTTCAGATTTAAACGACGGTTACAAAGCCAAATGGTTTAGTATTGCAACAACAGAACTGCGAGCGCCGTTCCCGTCAAGAAATGGCTGTTCTAACAAACCATGATTCAGCTAGAAAGACCCTCAGGTCCATTTGAATCTTTTTTACTATATTTTATCCCTTTGAAATATCCACATTAATTTTTCTCTTAATTAACTACTCACTTTGTTTCTACCTTCCAAAGAATTCTTTTCTCAATCTTTTGCCCAAAACAAAGAGACCTGATAGACCTGTTAGATATTTTGTGTTTCTAAAACAAAATAAAATGTAAAATATATGAGAGCATGTACTCATAAAATAAAATACAAAAATATGAAAGGATGTCTTCATATAATCACAACTTTAAATTTAAAATAAGTCACGCTCTTATTTTAAATTTGTGACAACTTTTAATTTAAACTTACGCCTTTGCTAAGAGGTGTTCACACATCTATAAATATGTGTTCTCTTATTTTGAGACATATATAGGAAAAAAAAAAAGAAAAGAAAAGAAAAAAAAGCATTCTACATCCCTTTTCTCTCCAAATATTTTCTCTACAGTCTTTATTATTCTTTTAATTTTCTTCAAATTGTTTGAGCATATTTTCCTATCAAATAAGGCGATTGTGGGATTATTAAGTTCGTGGAGATTTTTGTTGGAGTACATGTCAAGGGTCTCTGAAAGTTTATTGTACCTTGGGGGTAGACGTCGGTTCTATATACACCTGAGCAGTAGCGAAATTCTACTTTAAAGAAAACGCAATTTCGTGTGCCTTGAACCAGGTTTTTTCTTTTGCCCTTTCAATCTTAAAATTATTTTGATTTGATTTGTTTTTTGTGTGCTTGGTATATTATATATTTTTTCCAACAAGACCAACGTGATATATCTTGTAGTTTGATGCCTCTGTAAATATGCGGAATCTTCTTCTCTTTATTTACCTCAAGAAGCTTGACTGTAATATGATATCAATTTAAGATTTCTATTACATCTATTGTGTTTTTGTTGAAATTTCTGTTGCTGCATTTCAATAATGACATTGTAAAGTAATTAACCAATCTATTTTTTTCTTTTAACAACCAGTATAAGATCATAGATACAAAGCAAAAACATTAGCAAGTAGATTATAAGCTCTACAAGAAGGCATAAAATCATTTATAATGAAAACCTTCTGTATATCAATCTGCATGAAATAAGGTAACGTGATACATTAATGAATATCTATTTGATCATAAGAGATTGTAAAGCTGAAACGAGGACTTAATATTGTATAATAGGCATATAGTAAGAGAAATTTTATGTTCACTTACTTGCTTAATTGGTTAACTTAATATTTATAGTTCCATAACAACAAATTGGTGGCTGAGATCTTTTTTATCCAACAATAAAGATAAGCTCCCTTGCTCTGAATATTCTAAATGAAATTCTCAAATATTATAAGAACTATTCCAAATTTACGTACTTCTACAATATTTTATAATTGTCTCAAATATTTGTTGATCTTGTAAAATGGTGGAAAAAGATGATATCGTATTATTACATTTAAGTCGAAAATTGTTATACAGATATAATTCACGGTTTGATGATACTCTTAAGCCATCCCCAGAGTGACCAAAATAATTTGAGATTTATCTGTTTATCTTTTATCAACGAGTCTTCCTATAGATGTGCACGTTGGAGCTCTCTAACGTTTTTCTAATAATAATACATGGCAATTAGAAATTTGTAGGTATCTTTGCATATGACAAGGAAATATTAAATAATTAAAGCTTGAACAAATTAATTGTTAACAAAATAGATTATATTTTTAAATAGTCATTTTGTTTCTATATATGAATTAAGTAGCGCTTGTTTTTATAAATATATTTCATATGTTTTTTTTTTTTTAAGGAATTTTCATATGCATTTGTACATGTATAAAATAGCCTAACATAAAATAGCCTATTAAAAACTAGCTATGATGATAAAAGTTGTAAAACCAGAAAGAGCCATTTGTATTTTATCATAGTTATTGGAACTTTTGCAGCAAACTAAACAAACATTATAAGATTTGGATAAAAAGTTACTCTACAAGATAACCTCAGTAATTAACAGGGTTCAGTCCATTTAATCTGAAAATCATGCACTTAAAAAAACTGTAAATCATTATGAATTATCCATGATTCTAATATATATATATATATATATGTATTTTTATTTCAAGAACCAGTATATTACCAAGCACATTATGAGCTCTACAAGGAAGCATAATAGCATTTCTAGTCAGAGCTTCCGCATATCAATCTGCATAAAATACAGCCACGATACACTATTGAACAACTACTTGAGCATGTATGATATAATCGTTCCTCTGAATGCTGTTTGATACACACTTCATCCTCATGCGTAATCCAAGAGATCGTTCTGCTTTTCTAGATCCCATATGACAATCTTGCCGTCCAATCCTGTGATGAATAGATGTGATTATGTAAGTCATAATCTCTTAAAATTTTGCGGAAAATAATGGATTTTGAAGTCAAGTCTGCTTATTCCAACCTGAAGTGCTGAAGGTGGTGACTGTATTATCCCCAGCTTTCTTGAGGGGCACAATAGAACTGTATTTTGACAAGGAAAAAGGTAACAGTCTACATATTATGTTCATAAATTTGCTCGTAAAATATGCGAAGAATATACATGAAGGTCAAAATGGAAATGTAGACACAATTGGTGTGGGCTTACGTGATGCAGTTTTCATGGACACCTCCACGTGTTCTTGAAGTACCGGTGGCATCATTGCTTCCGTATTTTGATTGGCCGTAAAATTTTCCAAATGTTTCCGAAAACTGGAAAAAGAGGAATCTCAGGTGTAATATTGTTCCTCGAATAGATAATTTTTATGTTGCATTGCACGCAATTATTCCATGCAAATTAATAAGATGATGTTACATACCTGTGAGCCATGTCTTGCACTTGAAGATGTTTTCTTCTCATCAAGGAACCTTAAAAAACTCCTACAGAAAACAACACATTCATTTAATTTCTTAAGCCAAACTATATTCTGGACGCATTCTTCCGATGCCATGCACAGCGCTCTGCGGTGCAATATTTAAGCATTTTATGCATGTGAAAATTGACAAAAGGGCCACCACACATGCAGACTACCAAACTTATTTATAACCTGATCAAGAGACTTGTATTATTGTACATCATGTGAAGGGGGAAAAAAATGAAGAGTTTCAATACAACAAATAAGAAGGCATATATGATAGTAAATCATTAGAACCAAAAGTCAAATCACCAGTATAGTAAATAAAAGTCCGCTTCGAAGAAGAAATCAGAAATACTGCAGAAACTCAATTATACAACTCTTTCCAGAAAAGATATACAAATACAAAAAGGATATGATCTCATATTGATGAAGTTGTGTGCAAATGTACGGTAAATGACTGACTAGCTAGCTGCCAAGACTCAGATGTCATGATATGAAATCATGCTATTTGAATCAGAATCATGCAAACTTTCCAAAGGGAAAAATGCAAACAAAGGTCAAGCAACAGTAATTGACCAATCCAAGGTAAATATATCTTATGCATTTCAAATTTATGCAATTTACATTTTAAACAGAAAAAAGAACTAAGGAAATAAAAAATGCTATCAGAAAATAAAAATAGTTTATTTCAGAAGCTCAACTCACCATAATCCCCTTTTATCAGCTGTGAATACCATTGGACTGCAATCAAACCCCACACCAATAACCATTCTCTCAGAAATAAACAAAACCTAAATCACATATTTGTCAATCTAAAATTTCATTAATATCATCATCATAAAGAAACTGCAGGAAACAAAAAACGTTTAAGAGTGGATGCTGACCCACATCACGAAGAGGCAAATCACGGAATGCTACACTCTGGGCAGATGGAGAAGGACCAACATCATCAACAAAGTAGATCATTGAATTGTGACCTGAGGTTTTTAACCATTAGCAAAAGCATCAAAGACAACATATAGGCACTGAACATGACATCCTATTTCTAAATTAATCCAGTCGATTCTAAAATATAAACAGAGTCAAAAGCAAATTTAAATATATGCAGAACATCATTGACATTTAACGTCAACCAAAAGTAATGGCGTAAAGCTATTAATAAGCAAAACCATCAATTAAACTCTGGTTCACATTCTGATTGATGTTAGCAGTATTCTGCTAACATGAAGTTTGAAACAAGATCATTCTAGCAACAAAGCCAGGGGATCAATTCCTCACCTACATATGCCAAGGTATTGCCACTTGGAGACCACTTCATACCAAAAGCCCAACTAAATGAAAGATCAAGCTGCATAATTTGCTGCTCCAAGCCAGAAGAATACAAAAATGTATTAGAGAGTATCATGTTTCTACACAAACAGAGTCACAAGAGTGGAACTTAGCAGGATACAGGATTTGGCGGAAGAACTATGATTGAATACTATAGATCTTGCTTGCTAGTCACTAGATAAGATTTCTATCTTTGTTCCAGCTTCTCAAGGTCTATAACTTCTTCAATAGCCTTTTTAATTAAGGCCTGCAGTGCTTGAGATTGTCACATTTGTAATTATCTTTTTGTATGCTTCATTTCTTAGTTTAAGTAACCTCATATTTGAAGTGTGTAGAACAAATATAATGCAAGAATGAGAATAAGAAACCAATATAAAGAAATTTGCAGGACAAATCAAATTACAGGTCCAAAAATGGATTACTATGGTGGTATTTCATTACCCATAAAAGTCATATGAATGGAGATTCTGAAATTCTATGTCCGGGAAATGATCTTACCAAACAAAACAAACTTCAATTTGAGTACTTTTAGTTTAGTATACTAAGAATAATTTGCTTCTCACAGTTAATCAACACTTCAAGAAACATGTCTACTCAGAATAAGATGACTTTAGAGCCACATGCGATTTCTAGTTTGGTGCACAATGGTTATGTGCTTTATTGCTATTTATGAACAAATTTAAATATAAGCAGTTTTCCACACTCTTTCGATAACCAATAATCAGATTTTTTCATATTGAACCATAACCAGTATACAGATGTTTTCTTGCAAACCCAACCCTTTAATTAAACCAAGGATTTCCTCGCACATAATGGACCACTAGACTACTACATAATACAAGAATCAAGAGTAAGTTCAAACCTCCCCAAACTTGGAATCAGAAGAACCTGCAGAGTTCCTGTAGGAAAATTTACCAGTAAAAATGTAAACAGCAATAAACAAGGAAAAAGTTGTTCCGCAAAGGAGTGAGACTTCTCTGTATACTCAACAAAACATACTTGGGGTCTACGCCTTTGATGAAAGTAGAGAACACTCGGCACTTTCCATCTGTTGATGTTGTTGCAAGTAGTATCTGAGATAACATTGAATGGAGAAATAATAACAAATCTAGTTGCTTAAGGAAACAGACAGCCATATATTAGTGACAATTCAGAATGTGAAACTAATCAAGTTGATAGCTTCAGAGCAGGAGCAGTCAAAAGGCTAAGGCCTATTCATGATAGAAAATGATCATATCTTAGGATAAAATTTATCAAGTTTTTTCGAAATGGAACTGGTGACGCATGTCGTAGCAAGACCTGTTCTTAAGATTTTGCTCTTGTTAACATTCTTTTCACACAATACAGAATGTGGAACCACAACTAAATAATAAAGCTCGGGTTTTAGATCTTAACTTGCAAACATTACCCACGACTTTTATATATAGTCATCTGATCAGAAAACAATGGCAGCAAAGAATATGTTCGACATATTCAACCTCTTGCATACTGGTTTTACTGTTGTCCTAATATAAATTACTCAGGCTTCTCAAAAGTTAAATAGAGCTTGGATACTCGGGCATTTCAAGCTGTCCGAGGAACCTTCTTGATCTTCTTAAGAATAGAATAGATATACAGGTATGGCACATGACGCTTTTATGCAGAAGCAATAAAGATGCAGGTGTATATTATCTAAACACAATTGAGCACTGAACACATAGATACAAAAGTACAGATAAATGTTGAGAAACACTAACATTATTAGGATGCCACGCAACACTTGTTACAGAAGAATCATGCCGCTTCCTTATAAGTTTACTGACCCACCTGTGGAAAGTATAACAGAGATATATTGATACATTGACCGACAACAATACAACTTTACACTTGCAGTCTTGCAGAAAGATAATGTAATGCCTAAAGGGCAGTGGACATATTTATGAATCCTGGTTTTGTACATAGAAAAAATATATGAAAGTTGCAGCAATGCTTCTGAAAATTTAACCATCTTGGACTAAATTTTCCCAGCTAACATTCTCAGTGCTAAATTGTTTGCGATAGAAGAGCAGTAATCATAATTTTGGTGTTTCACTTGGTTGACTCAACCACCCAAGAATTCCACTTTTAACTATTTCCATTCCTCCAAGCTAACCTCTAATAGGGACCATAACCAAAGTCGCTAAAAGCAGTTGCAAGCATGTCAAGACCTACAACCAGTGTTTCAAAAAACCGAACCGCTGACATAACCAGAGGTCTTACAACAATGTGACACTAAAATGTTTTAATAATAGTGCATGCTATTTTATATTGAAGAAATAAAATAGTGACACCTATAGTTTAGGGAAAATTAAAAATTAGCAAAAGATCAACATTATACTCAAACTTTTCATCATAATTTGCAACTTGATCGATTAGAACCATCTCGCCATAGTATTTATGCTTCACAAACAAATAATCTAAAAAATATTTTTAGGATACAAAATCTCTGAATTACATTAATCAAAATCATCAACCAATATGATGTTTTGCGAGGATTTGCAAATGCTAATGGAAACCTAATAATTTTATTCAATGATAACTAACAATTCGTTAACTATGAACTCATAACCTCCACTAAAGTAGCAATATACTTGTAATAACACACATGTAACAGAAGCCCTGCAGTCACCAAAATTAATAAGACAAGGGCCTTCTGTGTAACTCTCTCTCTCTCTCTCAAAATAACCAAAACAGAAACAACTTCAGCAGGACTAAGTCAAACCATAACAATTATGTACAACACAATGCATCATATCCATCCCTTCATAATGTGAAGGAAACAACACCTGGGAGATCTTACCAATTGTTTTCTTGCTCATAGTAGCATATACAAACAGTTTTAGCCCCACTTCCAACAGCAAACTTGTTTTCTGAAACAGAACCAATGAAACTGGTAGAAATTTACACTTCATGATGAATGTTTAACAAATACTATTGCATTAAATTAATTGATAATGTAAAACACACTTGCTACATTTTCTGACGGAGTGCCAAAATCATTCAGATAAGAACCGGAATTTGAAAATAAACTCTATAGTGATTACAAATCATAACTTTCACGAAAGGTGTAATAGTCTTCCATACCTTTTGGACTCCATTGGACACAAAGTGCTGCACGATTTAGCCTAAGGATAACAAGGGTTGGCACCCACTCTGTCGCCTCTTGGGACCAAACATATCTGGTAAAAAGTTCAATTAGATTTGTCATTACGAAGTTAACAACAAGAAATGGAAAAATGCACCATGCTGCAAACTTTTGGAGCAAATCAGGGATATTCGAAATGAGATCATGTGAACCACACCTACAGAAAAGCATTCTCATTACTTAAAGCTCTCGTCACTTACGAATTCCGATCATGAGAAACGGTAACTATTCTGTTTGAACTTATGCTCCAATCTACTCCAGAAACAATTTGATCATGCTGTGACCAAAAGAAGAAAGTGAGAAGAAAGAAATGACAAGTAATTTTCCTCCAGGGTGTTTGCAATAAATTAGATGACAAGGATGTATTATGATAATGTCAAAGAACTTAAAACATAGAGAGAAGGATAAACAGCTCTTTGAAGAGTTTTGACTATCCTGGAAGCATAAAATGCTTGATATCTTTCCATAGTTCTATTTTCTGTTTTCATTTTCTAAGGTCCTAATCAGATCACTGGGGGCAGCATACGTATATGTTAACTGCAATAGCTCTTAGTAGAAAACAAACAACTATCCGTTGAGGAACGACCTTACATATTTTATCTTTATTTTGCAGTTTGTTGATAGCACAAGTGAAGCAATTTCTTAAAGTAGCTCCCTTTCCCACTCAGACCCATGCGCAATCAGTTCAAATATACAAAAACAGAGATCTTTTCTTTGTCCATGTGTTATCATCCAATTCTTTCCTGTGGAAGTGTGCAAAAGTAAAAGATCCACCTATGGTTGAAATATGACAACGATGAAAAATGACACTTTCAATCATCATAAAGCCCAAAGCTTCCCTTTTTTCAACTTGAGCAACACAATACTACTAAAGCCCAAAGCACATTCTATGCATTTCTAAATGCAGCTGCTTCCCACTTATTTCTAGTAAAAAGATTACAAGAATTTTCAAAATGCTCACAAACCAACATGCTACATGCCAATTGTTTGATCCCTAATCGAGATAGTCACCATCGAATCCTCTCAAATAGATACTACCAAACGAAAATATCACAGGACAGCAAACAAGACAAAGAAAAAGAGCCACTTCCAGTTTACCTTCTGAAGAACATGGATCTTCTCCCACTTGCCTTCTAACATCTTATAGATGTGCACTTCATTGTTATTCGGACAGAATGCTATCACTACAATTCGAAAACCAAACAAATCACTACCAATACAATCACCCACAAGCAAGCGAATAGAAACATCCTAAAAATTTGAAAAAGAGGGTTACTGGAGTGATCTGGGCTCCAAGCATGGCAAGTGATGCACTGCGCGAATTGATGAACTGAAACTGCGGCCATAATATCTGATTTTACCTGCAAATATAGCTATAAAACAAAGGGAATTGGGTTTCTACTGAAATGTGAACAATTGCGTAAGATCTGAACTTGATGAGAGGAGATCTTCAGTCCAAACCCTACACCCTGTATTCTTTTCTTCTATAGTTGGTGACTGGTAGTTCTCATGGAATTCCAAAATCAGAACTCCCCGCTGATACCAATAGGAGGAAATACCCAAATGGTCATCCTATGTATGTATTTGGTATATTTGACTAATAATTTGAGGAAAAATAAAAATTTTTCCTGGAAAGAATTTTTTGCCCCCATAAATTGGGTATAGATATTTATTGACAATTTTATTTATTTATTATTCATAGAATGGATTCATAATTTATGTTAATTGAGTGTTCTGTTGACACACTTAAAATTTATAATAATAAATAAATGGCCCAATATAATACTCTCTTTGAATAATGAATAACATGTTACGATTCAGTAGATTGTGGGTTTCAAGATCGATGAACATGAAGATAAAATTATCCATTAAAATTAAAATAACACTAAACTTATATTATTATTAAATCAAACCCTATAAAAGATTTCATGGCTTTTACAAACTTTATTTCTTCTTTTTATTAACTAAATCAAACAAAAGGTGATACAAAATATTTGTTTGGTCAAACACTTTACAGAGTTTATGCAATCAAATATTTTTTCTTGCATCAACAGATTTTATTGCTTACAAGTTAAACATAGTAGAAAGAGATGGCGATTAATAATGAATATCTACTATTTTGTGTGTTTTAAATCTAGGGTTAATTACCTCTACACCCTTCAAGTTTGGTATAATTGTTAAAAATACTTTCAAAAATTTGAATAATTATCATTATATCTCCTCCCATCTATGCGTTATTACAATTACACACTTGAACTTGTATATAATTACAACTACACTCTCTTATGCAAGAGGCCTGCTTATAATCTTTTAGAATTTGAGGGAGTACAATTGTAATTGTTAAAGCTTAAGGATGTTTTGATAATTATGTCAAACCTCAGGGGAGTTGAGGTAATTATCCCTTAAATCTATTTCTATTTCCTAGGAGATTTGGAATTTGAATTTGTTCCTAATAAGCTTTGTGCTATTCTGATAGAAACTATATACGTGCACACAATGGTTTTTAAGAAACAAGAATTGTCTTACATTCAAAAGAGTTTAATTGATTTGACTAAAAATTCATAGATTGGTGAAGAAAAAAGATCTATTTATTTGAAAAATAAAAATTATTTTTGGTCTTGTTTTATCTTATTTCTTCAAATAGATTATGAAGGAATAAAAAAGAAATTATAACAAAATGTGAAGGTTAATTATGTCATCTTATCATGATCACAAAAAGCAATTAAAAAAAGAACCAAAAAATGAATTGGATAGCATAAGGAGTATTCTTATTTTAAGTCTATACAAACGTAGCGACGAATTTTGATATCATTAAACCCTGACTATCATCTATGCGCATACAAACATATCTAGGTATTTACATATTCTAACAAGGATTACCATTTCCACCATACCATTAGACAACTGGGAATGTTCCATATAGCATATGATTCACCAGATGCAGTTCTGTGGGCTTATATATTTTCATTTATGACAAGGTAAGCCCTCAAAAGTTAATGTCGCTGCAAGCAATTGAAGCACATATGCTATAACATCAACAGGTGTGAATGCGGATAAAATCATCTAAACAAGAATAAAAGCACAATGTACATAAGTTGTACATAATCTTCTACAAGAATCTGAAGTAGTCTTGGCAAAATCAATACCTTAATATAGATCAAGAAACAACTTCAATGCAATACACATACATCTTCAAATCTTACACCATTGTACCACATTCATTTCTCTAGTTGTAACAACCGTATCCTTGTTTGTTCATCCAACTTGAATCCAGCCATCTCTGCCTCACGGCAGATTTCTTTGCACTTGGCTAATCTCCCAGAAGCAATGTAAATTCTGATAACTTCCCTGTAAATATCATAAGTCGGGCTAAAACCAGATTCCTTAAGTTTAGAGAAATATCTTGCAGTTCTTGAGAGATCATTCAAGGCAACAAAAAGATTTATAAGCACACGATAAGCGGGGAGATCGAGCAGACAATTTGAAGCCTCCATTTCCCACACAATAGCCATTGCATCCCTATATTTATTCTCCGAACATCGACTGTGTATAAGAGTCGTGTACATAACTACACTAGGAATGTTACCCGACCTTTTGAACCAATCGTATAACACCTCCACAATATCAAACTTTCCGAGTTTTATGCTTACTTTCATGATAGCAGTACAATCTTGCTGAGTCAATTTAAGATCCTCTCGTTTAGCAAGCTCCTCCAACAAGGGCAACACAAGCGTTCTTTTATCGGGATTTTTTCCAAGTTCTCGAATTAGTTTAGCATACACTCCAGAATCCAACATTCTTTTACCTTCTGTGGCAGCTGAGAGCAGCCTCTGAGCAAGTCTCCGGTTTCCTCCTTTAATGAAACCCTTTACCACTGCCTCATGCACGCTTCTGCTTGCCAAGGTGATGAACTTATCTATATGGAAAGGCATTTTCAACTCACGTGCCCCAGCCAAGACCTCAATGGTCGAAGCAAGAATTCGATCGTCAGGGAACAAATGTGGCTGGTTCTGAACCCAACAGAAAACATGTAAAGCCCGGTCTGGAAGACCCATGTGGCCTAACTCCCGGACTGTTAGCGATAAGGACCCTTTCCGCAGAAAACGAGCCCATTGGTTGAGAACTGTGGACACATTATCCTCAGGGGGTAAATTTTTTATGTCCCTGGCTAAGCTAATCAAGAAAGCTGGATTCTTGTAAATCTGATTCGACACAGGCCGCCTCACAGAGCTAGCAAGATTAGTCCTGATTAGTTTCTTAGACACGGGAAGTCCCAAAGGTCGAATCTTGTGAGGAAGAGGGAGTGGAAGAGGCCTTTTTCTGTTCAATTTTCCAGGCTTCTGAGGAACTCTTCCCTGGAAAAGGGATGAAATGGCTTCAATCTCATCCGATTCCCACACCACATCTCCATCATTACTGACACTAACATCATATTCATTTTCATCATTATCGAACTGAAGGGCAGCAGAATCAGAACCAGATGGAAGCCCTTCACTTGGAATTGGTCCCTCAACAGGATGAAGCGACGGATAGAAGTCAGGTGGAAGCTCCGTCCGTCGACGGTGACGAAGGTTGTTGGGAAGCTGCGGTTTTCTATTGAAAGGTTTCTTGCTATCAGAGCGTGATGCAAATACTATTCCATTTGAGAATCGAGTAATACTACTACAGCTAGAAGCTGGGTATATAAACATATTGCACAGTGCGCTCGCCATCCATGAAAATACAATCAGCCAAGTTGTCCGGCCCGTATCAAATAAATCCAACAACTTCTAACAGACATTTCATCAAACAGCATGTGGTTGTGCCCAGAATGCTGAAATTTCAAGGCTGAATTACAACGATGTATATTCTACCTTGCTACACCTTTCTCGCGTATCTTGTCTACCATGAAACGTTAGGAGAGCTGAAGAGAAAGGGAGGCGATACTTACAGCAAATTCTTGGATTCACAGTTTTTTCAAGGCGTTCGTGTTCTTTCAGAACAATCTGCTTAGGTGGATACTTCACAAATGTTGAGGATGGGGCCAAGAATTTTAATTTTATAGGAATTGAGATTGAATTATAAAACATGAAAAGAATTTATAATTCTAAAGGAGAAATTACATTTAAGAAGTGAGATTTCAGAATGTAAACATTTTCTTTCTCATTTTAAGATAATAAAATACAAAATTTTATTGCTATATATTTTTCCATAACAAATGACCTACCTTGATTTCTAACGAGTGCTTCTTTTTTTTCTTTTTTTTTTTTCTAAATGAAATAAGGATTGGGCCCCAAAAAACCCCGATGTAGTTTAAACGTACATCTTTTTCATTTATCTATTATCTTTGTTTTTGAGTTACAATTCAAAAACATTGGATTTTAACATTTTAATTCAAAAATATCAAACTTTATTATTGCTTTATTAACTAAATTGATGGAGTTTATAAGCTACAATTGAGAAACTTCTTGTTTGATAAAAAAGTCTATAGCAATTATTTAGTTGCAAAAGAATAGAATAATTGATTGAATACAAAAACCCACTGATGTTTCAATACTAATTTTTGGGGAAAAAAACAAAAACAAGAAAAACAAGAGAAAACAAAAAAATAAATATCATTGAAAATATTTGTTGTCTTCTACACGATGTGCGTATGGATTTGAACCTATGAGCTTCAGATTCATTACAGACTAAGAAGAACCCCCCCGGAAAAAATAAAAGGAAGAAGGAGGAGGAGAAGGTGGCTTATGGTGACCCAATCCTAACACAAGGTCTTTTTACAACAAACAATGAATTAATGAAGCAATTCCCCCATGTAACTCAAATCAATACTAGCAAGAATCACAAACCATAAAGTAATGTCAGTACAAAATATGGATTGAATTCGAGTTGAACATATTCTTTTTGCTGATGATCCAAAAGGCTGCAGTCTTGAAAGATGTCCTTTAACTTTAAAGGGCAAACTTCCTATACATCATTGTTGTGCAAGAAAAGGTGAATGGTAAAATAAGACTAAATCAGAAGGAACTGGGTGTGATTCTTTGGTGTGAAATCAAGAACTTCTTCATTAGCTTAAGCACTTGACTAGGGGTTACTCTTAAAACCAAACTTGTCAGAGAAGTTCAAGATGGTTTCTTTTGCTTGATGGCTTCTTTAGTTTTGCACGAGCATCGATCCATCTGGAGCTTACATTTCCTGCATTTTCAGTTTGAAGATTGAGGCATTGAATATAGTGTCGTATTGATACAGCAATAAATGATTCAATAAGCACTAAGAGAGCAAAAGTTCCACTGAGTTCAGCAGCAGATGAGAGAGATTTTTGCAATAAAGGACCGAACAGAATATGATGCTTATCACCTTCAGCGTGAAAGCCAAGAGGAAAAAGCCACGATTGGGGGCATCAATATCAAACCGTAGTTCACCATGCAATCTATGTCCTTCATCTTTTCCATCCTTCCCAAGATAGTATTCCAAGTGCGCGTAAATGGACAACTAACCTGTTCATTCTGCAGAATGAAATCCTAGTTCGTTTCAATTTAAAAGAATTTGATTTTCCAAAAGTATGAGTTAAAGTAAGCATCATCTATGTGCAAAGGATGTAGAGCTCTCACCCCTATGTTAGAGTCTGATGATTCTTGAGGAACATCTGCACTCTCTAGCGTTCTTCGTTTCTCCCTGCTTGTTTGATCCAAAGGCTTCTCAATTTTTGATATTCTTGAGTATCTGCCCGAGAATGCTTGATAAGGTGAATCAGTATGGATTGTTTCCATGACAGAACCGAAGAAGTTGGTCACTGGTACCTAACATTAGAAGAAGAGGGAAATTAGGATGTTAAATTTTAAATTCTCACGAAGCTGTTAGATTGCTAACACAGTAAAACGTCTAGAAAATCCTGTAATATATTCTGCTGTTCTCTCCTTAATCTTTCCTTTTGGACAAGCATTCCTTACAGCGCATCAAATAGTAAAAGGCCATTCATGACATATCATGTTTTAGCAAAGGCAAGAGGTATAAAACTAACGAGTAAAAACAAGAGACCACGACTACTCTTATCACGCAGGACTGAAGGAGAAATATGGACAACAGATCAGGATTTGAATTTTATATACCTCCTCCAACTGTCGTTGGTATAGATCAGTTCGATAGTATGCAGTCGACATCAACATATTTGGATTATAGGACTTGAAAAGACTGCAAAACAAAGAGAAAACTCAAGAATTGAGATGCATTTTAAAGGTTAAGGACCACTAACTGTCCAGATAGAAACAAATTAAAGATTACATGCTTACACCAGGCATAGCTAACACGTTGGTTCATTAGGCGATAACTTACATATCTTGTAATGGACTAAAAAATAACTATTTTATTTAGATCAATGGTATCAAGAAGATTGTGGACTGGTGCAGATTTCGTTTACATATCCTTTTCTCTTAGTCTATTCAGGAAAGTAAAAGAAAAGAAAGTTATTCTAAAATGACAGCTCTTATTTTTTTCTCTCAGAACTCCTATTCTGTTAAAACAAATAACTTATTTGTTAACTACTAATAGTGACCATAGCATGCTCAGTTTATGTGTGACTTAAATTTTTATAATCTATGACGTTAACAATACATTTTAATCCCCAGAATATCAAACAATTTTAACACGTCTATAAGAAAAACATAATGCTTAAAGCAGTTACAGTACATTATGAAAGTACAATTTCATCTTAGTGCATATGAAGACTTATAAACAAAGACAAGCCAGAGGAATAATAATACTTTCATGGATAAAGACACCAAAGATTCTTTCCATATACCTGGTCAGTGAAGCATTGTCGTACATATTTAGCCTCTCAAAGAAGGCTAGAGTGTAAAACGTGAATCGGTCTACAACAGAAACACCAACCTATATTAAAAGAACAAATGAAACACAGTAAACCAAATTAAGGCCTGCATGAGGAAGTAAGATATAGCAATCTACCATATCCCAGAAATATCTATATCCAATCAATATATAGGAGGGTAGAGAAAAGCAGTGGTATTAAACTTACGTCAGAGTCCAAGTGATGTGAATATGAATTCTCCCCTTTCTTGCTACTTCCAATAGCTAAAACACCAGGTGATTGAAGCTGTCAGGCAATAAAGACAATTATTTCACATTTATAATTATGCAAAACTCATTTTCATACAATGTGAACCTAGGCAGAATTTACAATGCTCTATGTTAACTCAAGTGCATTAGAAAGATGAATAGTAAAGGAAGGCTAATTTGTTAAAAGAAACTGAACTTGCTTTTCTATCACTAGAATTTAGATCACACCCTTAGCAAGTGAGGGAAGATAAGGCACCAAAACTTATAGAAGCACAATGAAAGATGATTGGGGAATAAGAAGATAAAAATATTATTGAGGCTGGAAATCCATGTACCAGTGGAAATTTGCTATGGTTAAATTGTTATCATTGCCAGCTGCTAATCTAAATGAGATTGAAGCTGATAGACTAGAAAGACAAAACTGCAGCACGATGTTTTATTCATTTTTGGCATATCACCGAGGTTATAGGGTACCTTCTCTAGACATAATTTACTATAAAAGCAAGATAATAATTGAGCCAACAAATACAGTAGGCACAAATGAACACAAATGTATGGGGAAAAAAATAAATCAGCTAAAACACTTTTATCAAGATCCATCTTGCCAATAAGATGAAAATGATGACTCACTTGAGAAAAAAGAGTGGCGGCTTGGCAAGTATCTACCATTATCAGCAACTCCTTGAATCTGATAATTGAAACAAAAGCAAGAAAGCAATCCATTATCTCCTATTGTCTAATCAATTTTTTTTTTTTCCTGGTTAATTCTTTAACATGCAGAAAATAAACTTATTTACTTAAAGGTCCGATGCCATGGGCGGACAGTGGCGGGAATGTTAACCCCTTCAAAGCCTCAAAGAGACCAACATATTGTACACAATTTCTACAATTGCCATACACTATATGTTCCCTAATCTCGTATTCTTTTAATAATTACAAGATTAAAATGATAAAAGAAAAAGCATATCCAAGCATTACAAGCCAGCCAAACTCTTACCTGCGCTTTTCCTTCATTTGTTTCACAGCATCAGCTAAATCATGGCTCTGAAGCTCCTCAGAGTCCTGAAATTTTAGAAACTCATCCCCACCATGCCCGGTCATATAAAGAAGTATATGACTACCTTCATCACTCAGAAGTCGTTTTGACCTTGGGACAGCTGTTTCATGACGCCCGGTCAATACTCGCAAAAAATTTTCAACAGTCACTTCATAACCTCGGTAATCAACCTAACTTGGAGCGTAGCATAGTTAGAGAAATATCTATTGTAGAAAAAAGGATAAAATCTCAGTCAAAAAGACAATAATAACTACACTACATATTTACAAGGCCTACTTAAAGCATAGTCATTTTGTGGATTCTGAGTATGGGAGTGTAGAGGTACAATTTAGACTCAATTTAGAACCAAAAGTGGGGATCAAGAGAAGCATCTGCATGCTTCCTTAGTGGATGAATCATGACAATGCAATTTTACTCCACCCATTTGAATCATGACAATGCATCTCAGACTAGTTTAAGAGTACTGATACAACAGAACAGTAACCCTTGAAGATTAAACAGGCACGATAAGAAATGATGTTCTATTTATGAAAACAGAATAATGTTCTGTATATGAAAACAAGCAATTTGAGTAAACAGAATAAGGGTGAAGGTGGCATTAGAACTTTAACAAGAGAGGGTAATTCACCAAACAGATTGATTCAGCCATATGAGAAACTAATCAGGAAAATATGAGAATAAATGAGAAATACCAGCTGGAAACCAAACAACACATACAATATAATAATAAAAAGTCATAACTGAAAAAGAGTTTTAGGTAATGATTATCAGAGCATGGCACTTCATTATCTCTCCAACAACATAGATACCCAGATATTAAGCAATCAATTTACTTTTTAAACTTCAAAAGTATTATTTGTACTCTTCTCCCCAAGTGGCCTTAGGAATATCATTCTTTCAGAATCCTAACATATGCGATTATGAAGAGCGTCCGCAGTATTGCAATAAATTGAAATTTATCCTAACAGCAAAATCTTGTAAAGCAAGACACAATCTTTTTACCATTAATATGAAGACGCTCATTTCAACAAAAATTAACGCCTTAACAATACCACCGTCCACGCTTAGTCTCTTGCATGGAAGTCCAAGGGTCTATCTAATAAGAAACTGAGCGCACCTCAACATTGTCTCCATACAAATTCAGGCGGTGGTTTTCATTGTTGAAGACCTGGGCAGGATACTTATTCCGAGCATTGCAAGCCATATCATCAGCCAACATAAGAATTATCCTCTCATCAGGTATTCCTAATCTTTTCACCGTCCTAAAACACAAAGTATGACATACAGAAAGTAAGCAAGAGATCATTTCAATATGTACATGTTGTGAAACACCCAAGATGCATTGAATACAACAAATAGGAATGAACAAGAGACCTACCTGTACAAGGATAAAGTATTAGCCATATGTCTATAATTGAACCTGAAGCACAGAAACATGGTGTGAGCATATCGATATTAAATCCTGGTACAAGCACAAGCTGCCATAGTCAAGTATACTGTATCTATTCAACTTCATCGTCTATTCATTCATTGCAAAATGCTCATAAACCTAGTCCAGAAATGGAAATACTGACGGCTGTATCTTCTTCTAATTTTTCCTAAAACACAAAATTAAACACTTGGATTGCAATCCAAAGACGCTACTTCAATATATCACAATTGGTCGCTTAACTTTGTTCAATTCCTTATTTTCAAATCGCAATTGCTAAAAAGTTCAAACGAGTAGCAGGCGAAATTAGATAATCTGAGAAGGGTGGGATATGTGGGAAAGTACAATACCAAAAGCGGGAGGTGCAAACAAGGACGGCCCAGTTGTTGGTGTGCATGGTGGAAGAAGTAGAAGCAGAATCAAAGGCACTTGACGGGATTGCGTTACAGAAACACAGTACGAGGATCAAGATCGACAACAATGGCGTTGATTTGATCAAATTCTCCATCTTGAATTGCATATAGAAATCACACAGTGGTCAGTGATTTCTTTCAACAATCCTGACTTCAAGCAGAAACTAAAAATGACAGATAATCAAGCGATGTTTGCAAAATGGGTTCTGCTAAGAGCTTCAAAACATCCTTCTCCTTGTTTTCTATCCCCGTAATTCTTTTCTTTTTTATAAAAAAAAAATGTAATACATTTCAAAATCAAATATATGTAAACTAAATAATAATTTAAATAATCTAAACTTGTATTCGATAGATAAATAACTACTATACGACAAACATCCACATGCTATTTGTGGGATTCAAACCATACACCTCCATTATAAAATAGTGAAGACAGTGTCACTATTGATGATTCTATCTCTTAAATTTCATAAGAAAAAAAAAATTGGAAGAGAGTTGATTTGATTCTAATTAAATAAATATCATGATAAAATCAAATTATTATTTTAAGAGGAATAATAATCATAGAAAAAATTATTTTAACTATGAATCTTATATAGTGATGCCTAAAAAGAATGATATATGTTAAGCAAATATCCAGACACCTTTGGATATTGTTTCTTTGGAAATTAGGGATTCGAAAAGTTGGGAATAAAAATTGAGAGATAAAAGATAAATTATTTAATAAAATGACTGTATTGTCCCATGTTCGAATTCTGAAACATTGTTGGGGACCGTTTGTATTTTTCCCTTTCCGCCCTATGAACGATACTATCATTTTGCAACAAGAGGCAAATTGATCTTGGTATAGCTAATTAATTATGGGCCAATCTGTCACCTTAGTTTCACCTATTAAACAAGAGATTAGCCAAGGTTATACTCCTGATCTATCTTATATTTGCACATCAAATGCGAACATAAAATGCAAATGAGATCTTGTTCAAGTGGTATATCTTGTTCAAGTGGTAAGATAAAAATTTCATAATCCCTTGATTTTAACAGGATATGAATTCGACCCCTGCCTTCCATTTCGTGTGAGCTTTTTTCTACCGAAAGATAGCTTTGAGAAATTTTCTACAGCATAGTAACTTTTGAAGGTTTTTATTATTGTAAGTAATGTAATTGACTTTTGAATGTATTAAAATACTGATGTTGATATTGATATATTTAATTTATATTACTTTCTAATAGGCATAAAAACACATAATTTATTTCAGTTATT
The DNA here is from genome assembly GCA_014898755.1 of Handroanthus guayacan. NCBI lineage: Eukaryota > Viridiplantae > Streptophyta > Magnoliopsida > Lamiales > Bignoniaceae > Handroanthus > Handroanthus guayacan. The sequence continues at coordinate 556,061 of JACFYI010003648.1, forward strand.
GTGGGTATCATATATATTTTATTTACAATTGAAGAGACCTTCCGGCATGAATTGTTCTTAATTTCCCAAATCATTTGAATTATTTCTACAATTAGATCAAAATTCAGGATATCACGCTAATTGTCCCAATTAAGAAGGGAACACACAGAGTATCCTTCAAAAAGACACTCACAATTCCCTGCCAAAACATGTTACACTTATTACATACAATCATTCTGATCAGTCCTTTGAACAATAACATTCTCTTCCCTATCTACATTTGACATTGAAGAACCAGGATATGCAACATTTGTGGACACGGTATGATTCACACTAGGAATCCGCCAGAAATGGCTTCTTATGGCCTTTAACCTTGTATCAATGGTTGAAAATCCTGGATCAGAAAGTAGATCCTTAACCGCAGTTTGGCCTTCAAGCATGCTCACCACTTGGGACATTCTTGGCCTCAGAGTTGGGGATGCGTCCGTGCACAAAAGGGCCACGTTTAGCATCACCCTTGCCTCTTCCAATGAGTATGCATATCCCAACTCTGGGTCGACTAGCTCCAATAGGCTACCTCTTTCTTGCAAAACGTAGGCCTGGTGAAAGCATAAAATTAGGTGTTAAACCTAAAAAGTAGTGATCAATTATAGCAGGAGTTGGATACGAGCATGTGTTTGCAGGAACTTTTGCTTCTTAAAGAAGTAAAAGCCTGTAAAAAAAGCTGTACTGAAAATGCAAAGTGTTTGAAAATAGAAATTAAACGTTTAAGAAATAGTTGTAGAGAAATATAGTGAAAGTTTAGAATATTTGAAAATAGACGTTAAAAGTTGGGGAAAAAAATTATACAAAAAGTTGTAGCATTTGAAACTAGATGTTAAGAAGTAACAAAGTGTTGCAAGAGTTGGTGAGCGTTGTTTCAAATTTTAGCTTAAGTTTTAGAAAATCAAGAGTGGACGCACCAATTTCAAACGCTCCAAAACAGCTAAATAGAAAACACTTTTAAAATCATTGCAAACACCACATACGTTACGATAAATAATAATATGATACATATGATAGAATTATGAAGACTAAAGCTAAAAGTTCAAATATTGAAAAAAAATGAAGATTACCCACTCAAGAAGATAAACGAAGTCTTCCTTCGGCCGGTAGTTCATGTTGCTTTTACCACTAACTATTTCTAGAGCTACAACACCAAAGCTGTAGACGTCTGCTTTATTAGTTAGATAACCACGCATTGCATACTCTGGCGCCATGTATCCTCTACATGTGAAATTAAAAACAATTCCTCATAAACTCATGATTTGATATTTGCAGCCTACATCTTATATGCTTTTCAGAAAACATTAGTTTCATATGCGTGTGTGTGTGTCTAACTATCAATGTACGGATATAACCAAAAAGTAATGCTATGTTTGGATCGAGGAATTTACTAATGAAATGCAAAGTTATGAAAGTTAAAGCTCAATCCAAAAATATGGTTAAGAATTGGGAAATTTTTATAGAAGAATCTTTCGAAGAAACTCACATAGTTCCAGCAATCCTTGTACTGATATGGGTGTTATCATCTTCATGAAGTCTGGCCAGGCCAAAATCAGATATTTTTGCGTTCAGATCTTTGTCCAGCAAAATATTGCTGGTCTTGATGTCTCTATGGACTACTTTCAGTCTCGACTCTTCGTGAAGGTAAGCTAAACCTCTGGCCATGCCGAGGCAAATTTTCCTCCTTGTTGCCCAGTCTAACTTCAGTTTCTCAGTTGCATCCCTTCCTGTTAGAGGTATAATCAACAAAATAATAAGTCTGTTGATGCAAGCCTAACGCTTTAGTATACTAATTGGCTGTATGATCCTCACCGAAAAGGGCTTGTGATAGACTATTATTTTCCATGTACTCGTATACAAGTATTAATTGGTTTCCTTCGATGCAACATCCATACAGTTTTACGAGATTTGGGTGTTGTAATGCAGATATCATTCCTACTTCAGTAACAAATTCACGCGTTCCTTGTTTCGACTTAGAGGAAAGTTGCTTTACGGCTATTATGGTTCCATCCGATAATAGACCCTAAGATAGGCATAAAAATCACATCAGCATCGTGAACATACGACTAATGTATGAGTAATAGTTGCCGAGTGCTAAAGTACCTTGTAAACGGAACCAAAACCACCCTCACCAATCTTGTTTGCTGGATCGAAGTTCCTTGTCGCAGCCTTGATCTGTCTCAATGTGAATAGGCCTGTCTGTAGATCAAGGCCTCTAAGCTCTGTCCACGGTGTAATAAAAAGTGTCCTCAGAAATGAGTAGAAATATATTTTTTTTCAATCATCAGAAAGCTTGTCATTGTTTCACTTCTATGGTCATATTGAAGTGTTTTCGTCCAGGCACAGGATCTTTAAACAAGAAAACCGATAAAATCTTGGCAAAACTAATGACAAATGTGAAACTCTTAAGAGGAATCACGTGTTAAGGATGTTCAGAAACCACAAAATCACCCTAAAAGCTTAATAAAATTACATTTCCCTTTCTGTTTCTTGTAAATAGCTTCGATGAAATGTCCTGTCTGAAGTTCAGAAAGTTTGTTCGACAGAGAGTGATTGAGTGAAATGCATACTTGCGCTGCAAGAACCCATATTACTCTATAGTCATTTAAAACGAAACTTCAATAACATGAAACTTCTATCTAGACCTACAAATGGGATCACCAAATCTTTTATATTGTCCTTTTTCTCCTTACTAGGTAAAACTTATCCTCAAACCTGCTCATGATTCTTGTTCCAATCTTTACAAGCAATCCGCAATCACCAAATTGGAATTTAAGCAAATAGCAACTTTCAAGAAGTACCTTTATCTGTGGAAATTTTGCCACCAAGACGCCCTTTCTTATACAAGACACCTAGAATAAGAAGCAGGAGACAAACTGCTCCACCTATTGTACCAGCAATCATAAAAGGACTAAGCTTCCTGTGATAAACTGGAGGTTTAAAATCTGCAGAAAAAAAATATTAATAATAATTTAACATGTGGAAGTTCAAAATTACAAATGCCTTTGTCGTTTATGTATGTTGCAATGATTATGAACTTATGGTTTATTAATTTATGCTACTACCGTAACAGAAAGACGAGATAGTGTAACCAAGTAACATAAGATAACATATCCTATTCTTGATTAAAATCAGAGATAATTTCAGTTAAAATAAGGAAAAA
>JACFYI010003648.1:559347-572152 GCA_014898755.1 Handroanthus guayacan
TTTTTTTATTATATATATAACATATAAATAATTATATAATATATATTATAATATATATAATAGCATATACAATATATATTTTATAAAATATAAATATATGGTGGGGCAGGGGCAAGTTTTATATGCACCCGTACCGCCCCGCCCCGCAGATAAACAAAACCCGCACCAGCCCCGTCCCTCTGCGGGGTGGGTTTTTAACCCGCCTCGTGCGGGGTGAGACGGGGCGGGTACCCACAGGTCGGGGCCAAATTGCCATCCCTATTTAAAAGTAGTGCTGCTACTTTTGATTCTCTAAAGTTACCGCGGAGAGGCTAAAATTTAAAGCAACTTTCAATCAATTTCTGTAACTTTTTTTGGTGGTTTTATTTTCAGGTATTCCCAAACTTTTACCACAACTTTTCACTATTGCGAAAGGAAAAGCTCTTGCAAACACTCTCAAAGACATCGAATGGTACAGAATTGGATTTTTTCTTTTTCTTCTTCTTTTTTTTTTTCCAAATCTCTTAAAAATGTGTAGGTTGACTAATTCTTTGTTTTTGAAAGATATAGAAATATATTTGAAGGAATTGAAATATATACAAAAGTAAGATGTTAATGATTTACTCACGCTGATTTCTTGATTCCGCACATGGAAAGTCTTGCTTCAAGCATGAGTGAAATCTACCGCTAAACAAAAGGAAGATGGAGATTGTGGTTTTGGCACTAGAGTGATGTCTATTCATTTCAAAGTAATAAAATTAAGAAAAAGAAGCATAATCTTACGACTTAGTAGCAGCTGATGAGTAGCTCTCTACCAAATTTCTGAAGCAAAACATGCGCAAAAGTTCAATGTTTCAGGACAATTCGGAAAACCGATTAGTGGAAAATGAAGTTGAGTTGAAATACTTACACACTCCCTCGAGGGCATTCAATTGGCGATGACATGTCTGACGTAAAATTATTGTAAGATATATCTCTGTATTTGGAAGCTATAAATGGTGTGAGTATAATTACTAAACACTGTGACTCAAGCCAAACTATCACAGTGTGTGACAACAGGGTGAACTCACAAATGTCATGACATACTATTCGAATAACAGAAAAGTACTTAGTATATCAATCCAAGAAAATCGAGAAAAATGGTCGAAGTCTATGTTTGGGATGAACTAAAATGAGCTGCAAGAGGTCGAAGATAGATCCTTACACATTCTTGATTCTTGATAAAATCCACTCAGGAATTCGTCCAGTAAGTCTGTTTCCCGTTAAATATCTAGAAAACACAGATACAAGTTGTTGATTTAGCAACAAAAAGATCACAGAATAAAAACTTAATGTCTGCAACTAAAGAAAAAGAACTTAAAATAATAAGAACTTACATGAAATCAACTTTTCCAAGATTGATGAAAGAAGCTGGGATTTCTCCAGTCAAATTGTTAAAACTAAGGTCCCTATATTGAGAATATATTAGAGAAAAGATTTAAATTGAGATCACATAGAGTAGAATATCAAGTTATACGAGAACAAAACTCTCAAGGGAAAATACAGAATGTCAGAACATTATATTCAATTTCACACTTACAAAGTTTTCAATTTTTCCATATTTCCAATATATTCAGGGACCTCGTCCTGTATTAAGCAACTCCTCAGAATCCTATACAACACAGTTAAGTTTGACGGGCTCGTATTGGAGCAATTGCACAAAATTAAACTGGAGGGAAAAGTTTATCTATAGAACTCACAGCACTTTCATGGACTTCATGTTGCTTAGTGGGGGAAAAGGAGATCGTTCGCCTCTTAAATCACTAATCCTCCTGAAATATACAAAAGCGCATAATAATCATTATACCCCAATATAAGTAAGAATTAAGAAATAAATATCTTGAAATCACTCACAAGTCAGTTAAGTTTGTCAGAACCATGATAGATGAAGGGATCGGACTCTCAAGGGAACAACCTTCTATTTGCCTGTGATGAGCCAAAATTTATGCATGTTCATAAATAAAATCTTGAAATTCGCACAGCTATTCTAAGAGCTTTTTGTAAATCCATAACAGAAAATTTCATGTAATTAGAAAAGAATACGATTATTGGAGCCCGCTTCAAAAGCAGCTTACAGTTTTTCAATCCGTGTCCAGCTGCTGATGAAGTCTGGAATCTTTCCTGTGAAGTTATTGTCACTTATCCTCCTAAATAGTCAAAAAAAATTATAACTTCAAATACAAATCTTTTTCAAGAGAACCAACAATGTAAAATTTGAGGATTATTGGAGTCAGAATGACATATAAAAAGAAGATCCAACTGCAGAAGAAAATTTGCGTAACATAAGAAGTAAAACAATCATATGACACCTGCCAAAAGAATGGCAGATACCTTGTTATCTATTTTTTATGTTTGTCTATGTCTTCATGTCTCAAAAACATGGGATTTGAACAAGAAAACTATTAGAGAAAATTAACTTTGGAAATTATTTTCATAAAAATAAAATACTATCCCAGAAATTTATCAAGAAGGTGAATCAAGTGGAATTGAATGATTATCTCTAGATGTAAGTCTAGTGAAAAGGAAACTTCAAATGAGAGGTACGGAGCACTCACAAATCAGTTAAGTTAGTCAGCTTGGCAAGTGCCATCGGCAATTCTCCTGTAAGTGCATTTGATGACAGAACACTGAAAATCGAGGAAGATGTAATAGAAACAACCAACTCAGGACATATTTGATAAAGGTTGGACATAAATTTTGACCATCTGAGTGCAGAATATTTCACAAAAATATTTACAGTTTCTGCAAATTCACCAAGAGGCCAATCTCCGAAGGGATGGATCCGGAAAATTGGTTTCCTTCAAGGCTCCTGCACATAATGTTTCGACATCAATTTGAATTAGAACTAAAATATGCAGTCTAGAATAGGTAATAATTGATACTTCTTTAAGGTGACAAGTTTTGGATAAAAAATCTTGGAGTTAGAAGGCTGCAGCGTAGTAATAGAAATTGCACCGTACAGGTTGACAAGGGTTGTTATTCCAGTAATTACAACTGGAAATGGACCAGATAATCGGTTTCCCATAAAAGTCCTGCACATATATGTCCAACAAAGTGCACAAATTAACAATTAAGACATGTTCCAAGGAATAGTATTTGGGAGAAAGTAAGAAATAAAGTGAAGTAAAAGCAGTGAGCTGTAAATTACAGATCAACCAAGCGCATTTTAGCCCACTGTAAAGGAATGGAACCAGTTAGGCAATTATGACTAAGACCCCTGCACAACATAAATGAAGCTACGTCATTGGTTGAAGAGAACTGGAAAACTCATTCTTTGAAGAAAAGACGGACCCAAAATGCGGGTGTTACTTTATGATCTTAGTAATAGTGACTTACAAATATTTAAGGTGGCGAAGGCTGGCAAGTTCAGGTGGAACAACTCCTGTAAGATTCTGTGCGTCCAAACCTCTGTAGTAATTAACGTTAGAGTCCGTTACATAAAATACTAAAATAATGTAAGAATGGCCATAATGTGTCGTCCAAAATGCACGATCAAAATAACTAGATTTCATATGCTGGCAACTCAGTTCATAATGTTCCAACTGATAACTATGTAGTAAAAATAGAGAAGCCAGTGACGCTATCCTTTTGGAAAAAGTATATTCCAAAACAATTGCAAATATATATATATATATATATATTTCTTGTTAAGACTTAAAAATTAAAAAAAAATAATACTAAGTTGACATATATTAACCTTTAACTCCCAATTGTACAGGTAACAGGTGGATGAGAAACGAACAGTAAGAAAGTCAACCATTGACTTGCTTGTCACGTATATTGTCAAACCCAAAATCCCCATGTTCTAAACCACATAATGTCATAATATATGCAATTAAAAAGAAAATAATACCAACATATTTGCTCCATAGAGAAGAAAAATAGCTTTCTTATTCGCAGTAATAAATATACTGCCATTTCAAATCACGAGGCAAAACATTAAGATGTACAAATATAAGAGAAAAACAGTGTCACAGTGAAATATGAGCACTTATTAAAGCTATTTCTTGAATCTTTTGACTTTTTCTTTTTTCCTTTTTTGGGGATCCCCGAGACTAGGCATAATTACCAAAACAATTCTGAAGTTTAAGTAATTACCATCACACCTCCTACCATGATTGGTATGTAGGAATGGAATGACTTTAAGAATGGAATAAAGATGATAAATGAATGATGTAACTATTACTTTTACTACAATTGGTATGCACAAGGAATAGAAAAGGAATGAAATCATTATTCCTTACTTGATTCCCATATCATGATTAGTGATGAATCATAATTGACAAGAATGGAATGAAAATACCTTAAATGACCAAATTATCACTTTAATTAGTAGATTTTTTAAATAAAATTATCAATACATAAATAATATATTTGTTAATTAATAAATATTTTTTTAAATAAATTGATATTCTAAATAAATATTTGCAAAAAAATATATATTTTCAAATAAATAATTAAATAATTTTTTAAAAAATAAATATTTCTTAAAAAAATAATATTTTTAAATAAACAATATTTTTTAAATAAATAGATAAATTTTAAATAAATATTTTTTACATAGATAAATAATTGTTAAATAAATGAATATTTTATAAATAAATATTTGTTAAATAAATAACATTTTAAATACATAATTTTTTCGAATAAATAATATTTTTAAATAAAATAAAAAAATTTTAAGTAAATAAATATTTTAAATAAATAAATAAATATTTTGAATAAATATGATCTGAAACTTTGTGAAAATTCTAGGCTTGTCTAATTTCATGAAGAGTAATTTTGTAATTAACAAATTATAATTTATTCCCAATCTGTTGAGAATAGCTAATACCATGAGGTGAGAAGGAATGGCTTTTGGGAATAGGCATTTCTACGAGAATAAGAATTCCATTCTCTAAGTCATAACAATCAAGTATTTTGGAATGAATTTAGAAATGTTCATTCCATACATGTCTCATTCATGAATACCAGTCATATCATTAGTTACAGCCACAGCCGATCAATAATTGCTATTTTACCCCTAAATATTCTTAAATATTACTAATAGACCCTGGACAAGAGGTGTAATTATAATTATGGGTTAGTTTGAGGGTATAAGTGCAATTATGCATCCATAGCAACGGTTGTAATAATCCAAATTTCAAAAGATGTTTTTGATAATTATGCCAAATCTAGGGGTATAGAATAGTGGGGCGGGATGTTGAAGAATGGGATTACATACATGCTAACAACATGGCAAGTAGAATTCTGATCAAAGGAGCAATCACAAGAGACAAAGCTGTGAAACCCTTTTCTGGGACTGGGTACCCTCCAATTCCCTTCTCCACTACAAGGATTCTTGCTAAAATCCCAATCTTTCTTCCCCAACTTTATCCCTATCTCTTTCAATGCCCTCACTGCCATTCAAAAAAATTTACTTTTGAACATAATTTCTTTCTGGGCTCCTACCAAAAATCAAATCTTGAAGTAATCTTAATTGAAAATCAAACCGCAAAACATAGTTTTAAATAATTATGATTACCTTCATCTTGGGGGAGCAATGTAGCAGGAGAAGCAGAGTTTGCCCAAAAAATCAAGTGGAAGGATGAGATAAGGCAAAGAAATGTGATAATTTTCATTTCCATCATTAGAGTTGCAACATTCCAAGTCGCATTTGGAAAAGCAGCTTGGTTATTATATTTATAGAGAATGGGGTTTGGGAGAGTGTACTAGACGGGAGAGTCCTTTTTAGAGTATTGGACGGGAGTGTCTTTTTTCTGATATAAGAGTATTTGACGGGAGTGTCAGTATCATTGACTTTAACCTTTTGCTGTATTTGTCTTCTATAAGAAAGTATTATGTTGTTTGGAAGGGACCTGGGCAATAATAAATTATTTTTATATAAGCTTAAGTTGAGGGATTTCTGCTTAATTAGATTCTTTTTAGCATTTCTCGAGATATAAATTCTGAAATATTTTGGATTCATGGGTTATGGAGGATGTATTTACATGTAAGAATTATTATATTATATATGTAATATATATAAGAGATGATGATTCGGGATCAAATATAGATTGTTTTATATTGAATTGACCTATTAAAAATTCAAAAGATAAGAACAGTTGGAAGTGCCATTAAAAAATCTTCGAAGTTTTAAATCATGGTTAGAAGTAAGAAATATCGGCGAAAATTGAGAAATAAAGTTTGCAAGTAGGATTGCAAGATGAGCCAAATCGACTTATGCTCAAAGTTAATTGAGCTTGAGCCAAATCCATCCGTGCTCAGCTTAGACTCTAAACTAATAGCTTAAAGGCTTGCAACCCTGAGTTATTAGTAAAATATATATAATGTAATAACTATATAATATATGTATATAACATAAAACTTAAAAAATAAAATTATACACAATTATTTGTTGTTATTAATATGTATAAATGATATAATAGTAATATGATATATATATATATATAAAACGTAAAATTATACAACATTGATAATAAAAATAATCTTGAAAAATCATGAAACAAGTCTGTCAAGCTCTACCTCAACTAAGGCTCCCTGGTTTTACGAACTCGTCACCTTCAAACTTAAACCCAAATTTGTAGGTTTGATCGAGTTCGAGCTCAAGCTCACTTATTTTGTAAACAAGTTGAACTCAAGCTCGAACTTGCAGACCAATTTGCAACTATATGCAAAAGATTGTTAAAAAGAATTCATAGTAGCCGTTTGACAAAAAAAAAAAAAAAAAAGAAAAAGAAAAAAAGAAAAAGAAGGAAAGAAAAAAAAGAAAAGAAAAAAAGCAAAAGAAAAGAAAAGAAACAATTTTTCATGGTTCGCCCCAAAAATAATATTTATTATAGGGATATCGTTGAATATCTAATAATACAATAACAATAATATAATATTCTTATATAACTTCTTGATAGAAAAGTTAAAAATATGTGCTTCAAGATTTTAGTAGATCTTAATTAATTTAAATTTTCCCCAACAAAATTAAAAATTATTTTAACGAATACTTTTCAAAGCATTTCAATAGTTAGAAGCACGAAATTGAAAGTAAAGGATTGTCAAACACTCTGTGAGGTAGTGGAAATCGAAATTAACAAGTGCAAAAATAAATTAAAATGTATAATACTTACCTCTATTTTGATAAATAGATATTTATAGTATGCGATTGATGTGAACTTGTGACGCTAGTCCTATACACTCAACTATTATTATTCACTTATTTCTCATGAAAGGTCAAATACGAAGGATTATTATTTCATATATGGGTTATGGAGTCTTTGATACTCCTGCATTCCATTTTAGTGCAGAAGTGGCAATTTCTTGCAAATATGTTTTAAAAACTCAAAGTAACAATGATAATGTCATATGGGCATCTTCTATAGGAGTGAATTACATATTACCCTCTGTGTTATTCAAAAATAGCACTCAGTTCCTGTAAAATTTAAATTAGCAACTAAATCCCTTGTATTGAAGGCAAAGTGCAAGTTTTAAAAACAACGAGGGGTTTAGTTGGATATTATCTAAAAAAACACGAGGGATTTAATTGTCATTTTAAATTTCACGGAAGGGTTTAGTACTATTTTTTAATAACATGGGAGATAGTATGCAATCCACTCTCTCCAATAGCAGTCAACGAATTCATTGGAATATCTACTTTGAAGATAAAATGATCAAACAACATATAGTTTGTGTCTAAATTTTATCCACTATCCAACTTTCATCATAGCTTTTCCATTTTAGGGTCCACTATGGAGTTGGAAGTTAATTTTGCATTTCTATTCAAACTCAAACTTAGGTTTCAATTTTATTAGACTTGTCGTAGAAGCATGTGGTTTCTACACGCATAATAAAAATATAATGCAAAAATAAAATAAAATTCATCTGAATAGAAGACATCTAATTGAACTTCTATATTCCTTAATTTTCGATTAATCAAGATATTAGAAGTAATCAAATTATTATAGTTACAGTCAATTCATCAATATTTAATTTAATTTTGTGAAAAAATATTTTTATTTTTTGCTATTTTATTCATATAAAGATATCATGCATTAAATTTAATGTTACATAACATATTAATTTACTATAAATTTTAATTAATTTAATTCGTGCGTAGTACCGGGCACATACTAGTGTATATGTTTATATATATATATATTAATGATTAAAAATTAAAAAATTAAATAATTATAAACGTGGTGATCCATCATCCATTAGGCGGAGTCGTGGAGACTTTGACTGGGTACAGACACATATATTAACTTCTTTAAACACAGTGCGCACAATGCGGAGCCAATCAAAATCCATGGACAAGTAACCATAAAAGATTTATTCATAGAAAATTTATGGTTGGTTTGGTCCTATAAATTGGATGACCAAATTTCAATACTTAGGAAATGGATTTGCATTTGTTTTACTGCATTTTTCGTATATTAATTGAAAAAAAAACAAATTTATTTATATTTTTTAAATTCTCATTTTCAAATATTCAAGATAAGCAATTTTAGAGTGCTAAACCCTTTGAGACAAAAGGAATGAAAAATAAAAAATAAAAATAGACTACTTATTCTAATATTGGAAATATTAACGTTTCTAGTTCGACAAAGAATTTTTATTTGAGATAGGAGCTTGTTATACGAGTCCATATATAATTATGGAAACAAAAGTAGCAACCATGATATTATCATGACTTTAAGAAAACATAATATTATAACACTAAGAAAACAATTATAACATTAGAGTCTAGAGAGATTGATTAAGAGACATAATGCTTCATTGACGGGTCCAATGGCAATTGATTTTTGTTTTCTTTGGAGAATATTGATTGAGAAAAGTTGACGCTTGTTGTCTATATGTCCTTTTTTTCTCTTTTTTTTTTTCTTTTTCTTTTTTTTTACTTGGACGGACCAACATACCGTAATTTAATTTCTCATCTAACCACCACATAATAACATTCTTGAAATAATAAGAAACTAGCATGTGTCCTGTGCTATGTATGAATTAATTTAATTAATATAAAAGATATAATTTCTATATATCATTTCTATTTATTAATGAGTTAATCGTATGGTCTTCTTTTTAAAATTAATAAATAGTATCAAATCAAAGGTCTCTCTATTTATCAAAAAATAAAAAATAAAAATAAGAATAAAGGTTTCTCCCAAAATGCAATTCATGAATACCACTAAAAATTAAAAAATCCATAGTGAGCACAACATCATAATAGCACCAACAATAACAAGCATGTTAATAAAAGAAAAATATATTTTTGAAAATTAATTATACTGAAAACATCAGCTTCATTATCATTATTCTTAACAAAAATATAAAAAAATATTAAATCATAGAATTAAAGTCAGTGATCTTTCAAGAAAACCTGATGTTATATTTTGTTTCAACATGAAATATAATGTTACCTCCTTTTTGTAGATATAAAAGAAGTAATGATAAAATACTTATTTTATATCTTATATCATTCTTTTGGATTTTTTTTTGAATTTATAAAATATTTTTTATGAATATACTTATATGCAATTGTCCCTATATATTTCGTTGCAATATTTTGCATCTCTGAGTATCTTTTTGGTTGGATCTAATGGCAAAAAAAAAAAAAAAAAAAAAAAAAAAAAAAAAAAAAAAAAAAAAAGAAAGAAGGAAGAAGAAGAAAAAAAGGACTTATTGGATAAACGTACTCAATCAAAATTTAACCAAACAATAAAAAGTATTTGATATGACGTTTACATCTTATTGCTTAATTGGGGAAAAAGCTAGTATATATTTAATATTATAATAATTGGAAATTTAATTTATCTTTTAAGATATTATTGTTAGTACATTTAATTTTAGTTAAAAGATTTTATTAAAACAAATAATATAAGACTACAAAAGACTGAACATAAAACATTTTTTTAAATTAAAATATAAATAAATAATATTAATATAAAAATAAGTGTCTAGAATAACAATCTTTATTAATATATACTCCCATAAGCTACACAATATTATAAATTGCTATCTCCAAAATCATAAATCATATAAATATTTTTCAAATTAAAAATAAATGAGAAAAACATAGAAAACTAAGTAGTTCTATTAAATAAATTTTGTATTTTATATACTATTATATCAATACACATAATTTTTAATCCTGGCTTCTTGAAACACATTGTTAATCAAAAAACTCAAACAAATTCATATACATAAAAAAATAGTAGCAATATATTAAATCTGCAATCATAAACAAATAATAATTCCTTGATCAATTAACCATACTTCACAAACCCTTGACGGGAATTTTGTTCTTTCTACATATAATCAAAATGTCAATCAAGAAATTAATAAACCAATTAATCAAATCTTTGAAGTTATACATGATGAAAATGAATATACATTATTGTCATAAATTAAGCACTGTTTTAAAAATATTTTTAGTTAAAATTCAAACATAAACATGAAAAAAAACACAAAAACTCACCAAAATTGTGATTGTAAAATAGTTCATCAATCCACCAGCATCAAAACTAAGAAAGTAAAATGAAAAGGAGAGATATATAACAACCAATTTGAGAAAAAACAAATTAATACTTTTGTATTGGTATAAATTTTAAATGAAAAACCAATGAAAAATTAAATTGCTTACCAAAGACAAGAAAATTCCAAGAAATATATATATATATATTCTTGTCATAAATAAAGTAGATATACAGATATTTATTGAGAGTAAAAGTGATAAGAGATAGAAAGAGTGGATAGTGCCAAAAAAAAAAAAAAGTTGATAATTTTTTTCAATAAAAAAGAGGAGTTTACAATCTCTCAGAATAAGATGTTAGGATCCTAACTCTTTAAAAAAAAATAAAAAAAGAAGAAGAAGTTTCTGACTTATTTTCAAGATCTTAATTTCAAAACATGGACCACTTATTACATACAACATTTTGATCAGTCCTTTGAACAATAACATTCTCTTCCCTATCTAGATTCGACATTGAAGAATCAAAATATGCACCATTTGTAGACATGCTATGATTCACACTAGGATTCTGCCAGAAATGGCTTCTTATGGTCTTTAACTTTGAATCAGTGGCTGAGAATCCTGGATCAGAAAGTAGATCCTTAACCGCAGTTTGGCCTTCGAGCATGCTCACCACTTGAGACATCGTTGGCCTGAGAATCAGGGATGCATTCGTACACAAAAGGGCCACATTTAGCATCACCATTGCCTCTTCCGATGGGTATGCATATCCCAACTCTGGGTCGACTAGCTACAACAGGCTACCTCTTTCTTGCAAAACATAGGCCTAGTGAAAGAGTGAAATTAAGTGGGTATCAAAAGTAAACAAAACAATCGTCGGCGAAAAAGTTGGATTACAAAGTGTTTAGAAGACCTTTTGCTTTTTGGACAAGTAAAAAATTATAGAGAAAGCTATAGCGAAAATTCTGAGTGTTTTAAAATAGTCAGGAAAAGTTGTAGCGAAAGTTTAGAATGAAATAGAAGTTAGGAGTTGTAGAAAGAGTTGTAGAGAAAATTGTGGTGAAAAGTTCCAAGTGTTTGAGAACAAAACTACATAAATTGGATGAAGATTGTTTTTAGCTTTTAGCTTTTTTATTTTTTCGTGCTTAATTTTAGAAAATATTAAAAGCAAACCCTGAGAAAAACCACTTCAAAAGACTCCAAAACAGCAAAAAGTTAGACAATACCTTTTAAAATTGTTGCAAAAACGTCCTACGCGTTATAGAATTTTTGGAGTCTAAAGGGATAAGCACAAATATTGAAACAATGAAGATTAACCAGTCAAGAAGATAAACGAAGTCTTCCTTCGGCCGGTAGTTTGTGTTGCTTTTACCACTAACTATTTCTAGAGCTACGATACCAAAGCTGTAGACGTCTGCTTTATTAGTTAGATAACCACGCATTGCATACTCCGAAGCCATATATCCTCTGCATGTGAAATTTAATAAAAGAATAATAAAATCATGACTTGACAAACGTAGGCTAAATTTTCTAAGCTTTTCATCAAACATTGATATCTCATATATCAATGTGTATAGTTATGCTATGTTATGCTATGTTTGGATCGATGAATTTATCAAGAAAAACTAAAAAAGAAATGCAAATTGCATTCTTCTAAAATGAAAGATCCAAACATATTGTTAAAGCGCGAAATTTTATGGAAGAATTCTCTAAAGAAACTCATGTGGTCCCTGCAATCCTTGTACTAATGTGCGTGTTATCATCTTCATGAAGTTTCGCCAGGCCAAAATCAGATATTTTGGCATTTAGATCATTGTCGAGCAAAACATTGCTGGTCTTGATGTCTCTATAGACTATTTTCAGTCTCGACTCTTCGTGAAGGTATAAGCTAAACCTCTGGCTATGCTGAGGCAAATTTTCCTCCTCGTCGCCCAGTCTAACTTCAGTTTCTCCTTGCGTCCCTTCCTGTTAGAAAAAAAGTTGACAAAAAAATAAGCTTGCTGATGCAAGCCTAAAGCTTTAGTATACTAATTGGCAGTATGATCCTCACCGAAAAGGCCATGTGATAAAACTGTTATTTTCCATGTACTCATATATGAGTATTAATTGATTTCCGTCGACGCAACATCCATACAGTTTCACAAGATTTGGGTGTTGCAATGCGGATATCATTCCTACTTCAGTAACAAATTCTCGACTTGGAGGAACGTTGCTTTACGGCTATTATGGTTCCATCCGATAATAGACCCTAGGATAGGCATAAAATCACATTGATATAATGAAACATATGACCAATTTACAAGTAATAGTTGCCGAAAACTAATTTAC